>OX453073.1:4897117-4975150 GCA_949699795.1 Spicauda simplicius | reverse complement strand
ATTATTACGGGATATTTAACTAGTTGTTACTGTGACTTTGTCCGTATTTTTATACTTGCTGTGTTTTTAAATATGTGTGAGCATTGTGTTTACTGTTTTTGTATTAAACAGAGGCAGTGAACTTTTTTTTCTATCTGACTGAAGTAGCAAAGAGCATGCAATCCACCTGATGGTAAGTGGTCACTGCCGTCCATGGACATGTGTAATCAACTACATACAGAACACGGGAATGCAAATCACATACGTTGCTACTCCCGAGGACTATGATGGTCGCCTCATGTGAAAGAGCGGGCTGGCTTTAGTTAACAGCGTTAGGACAATTATTTCAGGCTATATAATTTCTGCTTAGACATCTAATATACTCTCGTTAATTGTCTTCGTCGTTCAGGTAAATACGCATATAGTTAACTAATTACAAAATCAAGCAACGACTGATGCTCTCTAAAATTTAATGGGTGATCGCAATTGTAGTCATAGATACCAGTTAAACTTGGAAGGCCTTATGGGCGATGTAAAATATGATTTTTCAACTTTACAACAGCAAAAAAATCTTTAAAAACTACTTTACTTTACGGCCGAATTTTGTATGTATTTCATATTCAAATGACACCCATTCTTTTGTTAGATCTGTTGCGTCTTGTGATAGTACCTATATGTTTTAATTTAGTCTACTATAGTTGTACCGATTATGTGTTATAATGATCACGAATAAACTTATTTTCTTTCTTTCTTTGAATGCTAGGCGCTGTATTTTTAGTTTGAAAGATGGTAAAGGAGATACAACAGAGGTGTCCCAATTTTCAAACAAATAGAAAAATAAATAAATAAAAAGTTTTAAAGCATTTTAATCTTTTTGTGTTTCTATTATGTTTAAATAGATATAAGACAGACCTAATGGCACAGTGCCCTAACATCACTCATATTTACGTGCACGTTACGCTAGCCCATTTCGCCGCCATTACGCCGCCATATAAACGTTGGTATTTAGACAATGGTAACAACTACCTTATAATTTAAAGTTCACAGTAATTTCCTTGGCTGTTGTAACACGTTGGATATAGTATGTATAATGTTAATATAAACCGTGTCAGAGGTTAAGTTAGGTGTCTAATGTTACATGTTTCTAGTGTGAGGGCTAGAATATGTGGCAAGTAAGAAGTTAAATGTACCTTTTGAAGTGAAACTTCTTTAGGCGCATGAGGGTAAAATTTTTACAGATGAAACGTCACGCCGGTATGCAACGGAAGTGTCGGAAAAGAGAGAGAGAGTGATCGAGACCGATTGAGAGAGAGTAAGATAGGGCGAACGTAGCATGAGCAACTAGCCGTGGAGTGAGAGTAGGGAGCAAGCGAGTGAGAAAGATTGAGAGAAAAAGTGAGACAGAGCGAACGTCGTATCACGCCTTTTTCCCTTCCTCTTAATCTTGGAAATTTAAAGTTTTAGATTTGTATAAATATAAATAAGATTTATAAATTAGTTCGCCAAAGAAGTTTCACTTCTGACATGTGTACTTTGTACGCACGCATGTTTTTTCTTTTAAGCTATTGCATAGCTTTTGTTGCAGGCTTTGAGCGTGGCGTCCAAATCAAGAAATTGCGTAAGGAAAATTCCTAACACTCACCATGCCGCCTACTCGGAGATTAGACGAATATGTAAGCAGATGTTTGTGAGAAAGTAAATAGTATCAAAGAAAAAAAATCAAAACAGGAGTCTAACCTGGGATTGATTACCGAAGCATTGCATTCCCGAAAACTAAGCCTGAATCTTTGTATATCTCCTTAGCTACTCCCTTCAAACCAGAATAGTCATACGATAGGTTGTTATATTGACCGTATGGTTAAAGTAAGTGGAGCGTATCCTCGTAAGACACACAGGCTTGAGTTTTTCATTGTGCACAAGTGGTGTAGCAGGAATATCAGCATTTTCCACTTACTTTTGTACGTCCTTTGGATATGAAAGATCGCATTTGACCTGTACCTATCATACGTACAGTACCTACCGTACCTAATCTACAACACTGTTGTCAAATAATTGTTGAAATCGATGTCCCCAAAACGAAGAAATATTGTTGTTGTTGATTTTACTTGTTTACATAATAAGTACGGCATAAGTGTCTTTAAAAACGAAATACTATGAGATATAACACTTTTAAAACGTCTTTTATTTTTAAATATATATGACTTTCAGTGTACTTCTAAGGCCTAATAGGTGGGATATATAGGCAATAAGGGCACATGTCTTTACAAATGAGGAAAGACTGGACTATGCTACTTCAGTGCATAAGTAAGTGGCCACAAGTGTCGGATGTTCTAAACTATAAGGTTTAACGATTTCACATATTGTATCAGCAGGGGTCTTATGTTATACGGAAATTGGCCACCATTTCCAAGAGGGGTATTAATTCTAGGACGTATTTATTCAATAACGTGTGTATTTTACGACGACGATGGCTAAGCGGTCGTATTGAGATACACTGGGATACATTCTACACTCATAGCCCCACACTAGTATATTCTCCTGTGTCGTGGGTACCATGGACACACGACGAATACACAAACACCCAGACTCAGAACAAGAATCTAAACTCATCGTCCAGATATTTGTCTGGCCGGGAATCGAACCCGGAACTCATTGCGCGTCAGACCGGTATGGTAACCGCTCCGCCACGTGGGTCGTCAACAATACATGGAGTGGGTTCCGAGTTCGATCCTGGACCACACAGTAATTTCAATGAAGACTTTAGATTTTAGTCCGTTGATCTGATGTGTCTGATGTGCATAGGATCACGACTTCAATCTCCGGTATCTCTAGTAAAATAAAATAGTAAATTTCGCGTCCATGGGCTGCAGTGCCCACTTTCCATCAGGTTGATGGCATGTTCGTTTGCTTTTTTATGTGACTGAGGTAGCAGACGAGCATGCGGTCCCCCTGATGGTAAGTGGTCACTGCCGCTCATGGACATCTGCAATCAACTTCATACGGAACATGGTTTCTATCTGAAGTCAATCACAGATGCGTTGATACACAAGAGGACTTTGATGGTCGCCTAATCAAAAGTGTGCCGGCAATCACACCCTTCCATCGCAACGCAAGAAATGCTTCACACTAGAAATAGGTGTGACGGTGCTTCTACCCCAGTCGAACTACACTGGTTCTCCCACCTTCAGAACTAATCTAGCACTAATCTAGTAAGCTACTTTAATCTTATGAAAAGTCTACTTTTAAGCTATCGAGGCACGCATTTTACCTCGGTTTCTTAATCTCTGATTAAATTATCAATAGTATAAAACAAATTCGCTTCCCGTTGTCTGTCCCTATGTATGTTTAGATCTTTAAAACTACACTACAGATTTTAACGCAGTTTTTAATAGATAGAGTAATTCAAGAGGAAGGTTTATGTATAATACTTGTATATGTATAATATAGTGAAGAAACACTGATCGTTGGCCAGGTCAGCTTTTTGGTTTTTTTTTCGAGGGGATGACCATAAAAAGGTACCCGACGCCGTGAGAGCGACGCAGGGTTATGTGGGATTTTTACCGCACTAAAACCCCCTCGGTAGCCGTCCTCGGCGCTATAAAGAGGACTACGGGACCTCCAAAGGACTGCAGCCGAAATCATCGGAGTGCGTTGCCCCATCAGGCTCCTCTCAGATGGGCGGCTGGGCCCACCGTTCCGTCTAGTCTTTACGACGATTCGCCAGGACAGCTAGTACAATTATAAAAACATTGAAGTTAATAAATGTCTCATATTGTTCAACGTAAGCACTTCCGCGCTAAGCAATCAAGGTTCATGTAATCTCGGCGCGATGCGATCTGCGCGTGGGCGGCTTGTGTGAATCATCTGCCTCATGGGATCGCATATATGGCTTAGGTTTATCGCAGGAAATAATAGGTATAGCGTATCCGTGCTGATCGTGCAAAGCAGCCCAGCTTACGTTTAATCAAATTAACATTAGACTAGTTTATTCCCACCGCTCCGCTCGCTTGGATCGCTTTTAGCAAATTAATGAGTACTATGTATATTAATCTAGGTCATAAAAAACATGCTTTCTACACTCACAGCCCCACACTAGGACTTTCTCCTGAGTCGTGGATGCCATGGACACATACAAGACGAATACACAAACACCCAGACCCAGAACATGTATCTAAACTCAACATTCTGATACGTATGTACGACGACGAGGCACGACTAATGCAAAAACCCTTTAAGGCTTGCTTGACTGCTGGACATCTGTCGTCAACATATTATTGCCCCACGGCTGGGCACGGGTCTTCTCTCAGAATGAGAGAGTTTAGGCCATAGTCCACCGCGCTGGCAAAGTCAGAATTGGTGAACTTCACACATCTCCGGGAACTATTTTTTAAAGAAGTCTCGGGTATGTAGGTTTCCTCACGATGTTACCCTTTACCGAAAAGCAGTGATAATTAATTTCTAATACGCACATAATTTTAGAAAAATCTATGGTGCGTGCCTGGGTTTGAACTTGGACCTCCCGATCGAGAGGGCAAGTTTCAACCATTAGGCTATCGCTGCTCTACACCATTAGGCTATGACTGCTGGACATAGGCAAGCACCTCAAAAGGCTGATGGATGGAAATACTTCACAAGTACGATTTAATCACTTGTAATTTTTAGTCGTCTTTCATGAGAAGTGATATTACATGAACACATCTCCCGAAATGTCTTAACATTCGCAGAACAGTACAGGTATATATATCTACTTGATTATCATAACCCTTAACGTTAGCAATAACATTAATTTTAATTTCCTCAAACGAGTACGCTCTCTGATCTAGCCTTTGTGCGTGAGTGTATAATAATCGCAAAGTTTATAGGGAAACGTGCTGTAATATAAAGGTAAGATTCATGTTCGACCCAGTTATAACGAAACTATCGAACATTGAATATTTATTTATTAAAATTTATTATATTTCACCTTTAGGTGAAGCATGTTGCTGTGACGAAGCGCGCATAACCGTGCTTATAAAATGAGTTACTTAAAATGTTAAGCAATGTCGGCCACGGTCGGGAGTTGGATTGGTGACCGTCATGGGCAGCATAGCTATAATTTTGGTAAAGAGATGTCCTACAGTAAAGGTCAGCAAAAACAGAAGGTCGTCTAGGGTAGGAGGACTATTTTTTCCAAATCTCCCAAGGATTCCTTAGAAAAATAGCTTCCGAAATTTGACGACAAAAGAACCAATAAATTCCACTCTGTCTGTCCTAATTTCCTATTTCGATTCTGCTAAAAAAGAGAGGAGGGAGTTAGACAATATATTCCCTACGTTTCGTTCGTGATTTATATTTTATGTGAGCTTCAGTGCATGGTATCGGTGGTATTATTTCTGTAATTAAAGCTGCAGCTAACCAACGTCTACTAATCTGTGTAGAAGAGTATGTGCTTTGCTCAGTGAGATTATAAAGGTCTCCGTGCTTTGTGGATCTTTATCGTAAAAAATACTTAACTTAAATCACAGAAATACATTTGCTTTAGTTTTGTTATGAAAAATAAATCAATCTAGCGTGTCTTAAAATTAGTTAATAAAATACCAATTAATTCCTTCTAAGACGAAATTCCAATGGCGATCGTGTCGAATAAACATTAGCAGCGCGTATTACAATAAACGCTGCAGTGGCGTGCGGTGATAGCCAGGCGTTACCCGGTGCCCTATAGCGTGGACACATGCGCTGTACAGGATGTGCTCAGGAGAATATTGTCAAATTATTTTAATAATAGTAGTCAGTAATTTAAAATTAACTCAGGTCAGGTGACGTTTGGAACTCTCGTGCTGGAGCAATCGCGATGGTTTCTGATTCGATTCAGAATGTCTGAATGTTGAATTTAGATTTTTGTTCTAGGTCCAGACCATTTATGTATTTGTTTTATATGTAACCATGGTGCCTACGTACAATGAAATTTATTGGCAAAACGAATAATTGATATATAAACATTATTAGCGCGTCTTACAATGCATGTCTGTTGCAATGAAGGTGCTATAGCATCATTCAGTATGTATATAAAGGCATTGCAATAGCGTGCAGTGCGGATTGTTAGAAGTACCTGATGTCTTATACCAAGGATACATTTTGTACACAGGATATTCACATGGCGACATTGAGAGGTGATTATCTGTACAAAAATAATAAAATATCCATTAATGATTATTTATTAGTAACAGGACGGAAGACCAATTCCGATGTCCGGTGTTCTACAAACTGTACATAGGCGTTCTCATAGGAACATTAAAATGAATTAAGTTCCTGTCTAACTGTACGATGTATATTAAACTCTAACCATTACAATCGATCTATTCAAATTCAAATAATATGCATGTATCTTAAATAAACAACCATATTTCATGTTCGTTGAGAAATACACTCATAGAAACGCGCATAAAATTTCGATTACATTGAATTATATAGTGCAAGCGAGAGCAAAGTACTCGGTTCACACTGTGCAGATTATCAGGTGTTACCCAGTACCCTATAAATGCGAAATGAAAACACCATAAGGCGATGTACAGGATGATTAAATAAGTTATACAAAATTAATTTGTATGGTGTGTGTGTAGAATGGAATAGATTTGTTTTAACAGGTTTTAATATAAATAAGAAACAGTGAGAAATAAAATTACAACAAACGTATAATACTCCATTTATATTTGTTTTATATTTATAGTAACTATTTTTATTATATATTTATATTGTATATATCTTATATCATTAATAATACGATGATTATCCGGACAAATAATTGCAACTATTAATGATTAGCATTGTTGCTAAATACATTAATATAAAAAATAAAAATAAAAACATGCTGTTAATAGTTTGAATTTGATCTATCCACTTCTATCCCCTTGCTTTTTTTGCAATATTTTGTAGACTTAGCAATAATTTCGCTGTATACCAATAAACGAAATAATAGAACCAGTTACGTTTACATGCTAACCTTTGACTCACAAAATCTACCTCAACAACATTACTGAACTTCGATACAGCACTCGAAACACCATATTTGGGAGTATGTGCAATCGGACGTACGTCACAAATCATAATGCCCACACAGCGCATTACCCAATCCGCCTGTATAGCTTACGGTATATTGTCCTTCGGCACCGTGGGCGCTACCGCTCGCCCACGGCCGCGGACATGCTGCTCGCCGTTTTAATCCTATACCGAGCAGGTACTGTACGTTGCCCATAATCTTGTAAGTATAAGGATAATAGAACACTTCTTATGGCACTTTTTAATGTTGCGGTCTTCGGCATTAGAGTTTCTACTATAACGATTACGTAATGTCGGTTGGCGGTATTTTTGTGAGTACACGAATAATAGAAAAAATAATGGACCTTTTTACTTCACTCTTTTATGCATAGGAGTTTCTTGTCTACATTATTTTTCAAGTTCCAGTGTAAATAAGTAAGCCACAGTAAAATAATATACATACATAAAATTTTAATTTACTGTAAACATATTTCGATACAGCACACGAAACACCATATTTGGCAGCATGTGCAATCGGACGTACGTCACAAATCATAATGCCCACACAGCGCATTACCCAATCCGCCTGTATAGCTTACGGTATATTGTCCTTCGGCACCGTGGGCGCTACCGCTCGCCCACGGCCGCCGTTTTAATCCTATACCGAGCAGGTACTGTACCTTCACCGTACTGTTGTAGGAAAAAAGATAATAGAACAGCTAGTAGATCTTTTTTATGTCACACTCCTCAGCACAGGATATAGGGGAAGTAGTTGCGCGACTAATCCAATGGAGTCGCAGAGGCAGACTTTTCGCTTTATCAGGCAGACAACAACAGCGGTGAAAACATGGGGACGGTGCAGCTGTTGCAGGTGTTGCAGCACCATGTTTAAGTGCTTAACGCATATTCCGTTTCACTGCTTCGATGCAATTAAGCGAAGAAAACGGGTTGGTAAGCAGCCCAATTTGAAATTGGTGAAGGCACTCAGTAAAGCTTAACGATTGCCATTTAATCGTAACGACCACGTCCAGTGATTCAATATGCCCTTCGATGTACGGTGGCGTGCCTAAAATTCACCTACCCATCTGACTTTAAACTGCGCGCGATGTTACGTTATCTTCACAAGTCTCAGGGCTATGTAAGATAAACGTCACCGAACGTTAAAAAGGCCAACCATATCATCATACTAAAATTACAAGTATTTGAGTGTGTATGTTTGTCACTTCTTCACGTCTAAACGGCTGGAGCTATTTTCATAAAATTTGGTATTGAGTTAGCTGATACTCTGGATTAACATATAGGCTACTTTTTACTGTGAGAAAATATCTTATTCCCACGGGACAATCGGTACAACGATTTATTTAACGCGAGGAAAGCTGCGGGGTTCAGCTCGAATTTATTTAAATTTGAGATACAGGGTTTTCGATGTAATAAAATACAGGCTTACATATTGCAATAACTTTGTGCCCTTACTAATAAATAATTAGACAATTCGTCTAAAAGACACCGTTAGCACTTAGCGCTTATTCTATAAAGCCAAAACGTGTAGCCACCCCACAAATAGACCCAACAGGTACAGTATCATTATATGACGCTATTTAATGGAGTGATTGTTTCTGGTTAATGACCTCGGTATAATGGCTAAGATAGTATGTTCGATGTATCAAATTGACTTTTTTGCTATTTTCGGCCAGTCATTTGGTCTATCTCCAACTTTTTGAGACATTAGTGCATCGTATTTTTAATTTTTAAGCAATAACTAAAAATAATGTATTGGGTATCAATTTATGGGTTGCTGATAGTGTCATAGATGTTTTGCTGTAGTGTAATTTTTTTTGAAGTGAAACTTCTTTATCGGGGTTGGAAAAAAATTTAGTGTAACATTTTTCGTTACGCGCCATCTTTTTCTGTTATGCGCCATCTTTTTTTTCCGTTACGAGCCATCTTTTTCTTATCCCTACCACGCGTGATATTAGATAGATTATTATAGATTAGATTATTAGATAAAGTTTAATAAAAGCCTTTTATTAAACTTTATCTAATTTAACTTTATTTAACCAATTTTTGTAAAGTTGCATATAGTAAATTATTTTTTGAAAAATAACGTCATAAAGAAGTTTCATTTCTTACGAGTGTACGCTAGTACACGCACACATTTTCTTTACATTATTTACGTTCATCGAAATATTAAGAATAAGATTATTACAGGTACAAACTGCATTTGTGATTGACTTTAGGTAGAACCCCTGTACTATATGAAGTTTAAGGCGGATTTCTAGACTGAACACTATACTTCAAAATAAGGCTTTAAGACGACGCTTTGTATACATTTAGAAAATTAAATTTGAGGCATTATATTCTTTTATTTGTTATGACTTTTGATTAGAGTATTTTCAACGTAAAATTAAATATGATTAACTTATAATTAGCTTGCAACGTTAAAAACCGACGTAAGGCAGTCTAAGATTCGAACCCCAGACATCAAGATGTTTTTTTATCTGGCTGAAGTAAGTGGTCACTGCCGCCCATGGACATCTGTAATCAACTTCATACAGAACATGGGTTCCATTTGAAGTCAATGACAGATGCGTTGCTACTCCCGAGGACTATAATTATGGTCGCCTCATATAAAAGAGTACCGGCAACCACACCCGTCCATCAAATGCAAGAAATGCTTCACGCTAGAAATAGGTGTGGCGGTGGTACTTCCCCGGTCGAACTACACTAGTTCTACCACCTTGTAAGATGTGTTGCAATATGTATGTTATACTACAACACAATAATTCGCATAACTTACCACTAAGCTATAGCTACTAGGAAATTTCGATACATTTAAAAAAACCAGAGACAAAAATATACCAGAGAGTAGGTACTTTTTTAAATAAATGTATGTAAAGGGATTGACAAAGATAAGTTAATACTCTATTCTATTCGGTTCACAGACTATAAATACGTCTTAGCGTCAATCCGGAGTTACGGTGGCATGTCAGGCATGCATGCACATGCATATGCGATCATGTAAGGTTTTGATGCGAGAAAGTATAGTAAAAACTCACACACACTCGAATGTTTTCAAGTTAATAATATAATTTTAACATAAGAAATTATTTATTTATTTCGTTTATTTTTTAAGAGCTTTTATCATTTTATTGATTTAATTTAGCTTTCCTTTGGATCAAAGTAATAAAGTTCTCAACCTACAATTTATAAAAAATAATAAAGAAAAAAGTTGAATTAATATTGAAGAAATACAATACTGCTTAAATAAATAAATAATTATAATTGCATAAGTTCATAAATATGCTTTGCAATAGCTCTACACGTTTTTTTTATTTTTCGAAACTATGTATAAGGTATAGTATTGTAAAGAATTAGGGTAATGACACCCGTTACCGCAATATCTTCACAAAAATTATAGAGTATTATCGTAAGTTATGTATTTACTGTGATTTTTCTAATAATTAGGTACGTTATCGGCAGCTTTTAGTATTAAGATAGGGATATTTTATAGGTAAATATCAATTTACGTATTTATGTGTAATTCAATTAAATATAGATAATGTCAGAAGGCCCTACTTTTGGTGACTAGGTTGACATTAGGTAAAAGGTTATCACATATACTAATTTTATTATTCATAAAATATATAATTTTAATGATCCTCGTTAAAAATAAGTATGTGAGATACTGTATAACAATTTCATGCTAATTTTATTATTAGAAAATGCATCAACAATAATTTGGATAATGCCTAATGTAAAACAAAGCGAAAATAATAAACATGATATTATTATAATAAGCATCACATTTCCTTAACCATTTTAAAAATAAACATAGCCAGAATAATTTATATGTCAAACGAAAGTGAACGGCAGGTATTATCCGTATAGTCTAAACAGTATGACTGCATGAGGTATAACGAGGCTGTTATGATTATGTGTTATGGTTATCTGTTATGGTTATGAGTGAATGTCCTGGTAGCAGACGTGTCGACAGTGCTCTGCGACAGATTATCAAGCGGTTGCGAAATTGCTCTGTTGCAGGTGGCTTACGACATAGGGCATTATGAAAACGTCCAGAATTTTTATCCAAAAACATATAGGTATATGTATAGAGCCATCATTTACGCCATTATATTAAAGTTACAGTACATATAAAAGTTCAAAAAGGAAATGAAATGTCTTTATTATAAGTAGGAATACGGAAACATAAATTATCTGTTACGATATTTAATCTTACGCTACTACCGGATCGGAACACGAGTTTAGCTGTGGAGATACGGCAAGAATCTCGGAGGTTTGTATTTTTTCTTTGTAATTGGTTTAACCTGTGGTTCTTATATGTTTTAGCGGTACAGCATTCAAGTTTTGGTATAGAAGTATTTTACATTTATTGTACTATTTTATATATGCTTTGTTTTATACATCGTTTTTTTAATAATATTGAAGTAGCAAACGAGCATGTAGTCCACCTGATGGTTAGTGGTCACTGCCGCCCATGGACATTTGTAACCAACTTCATATAGAACATGGGTTCCATCTGAAGTCAAACACAGATGCTTAGCTACTCCCGAGGACTATGATGGTCGCCTCATACAAAAGTGTGCCGACAACCGCACTCTGCATTCGAAACGCAAGAATTTCTTCACGCTAGAGATAGGTGTGGCGGTGGTACCTCCCCGGTCGAACTACATTGGTTCTACCACCTTTGTGTAGTGGTGGTACCTCTCCGAATAACATGTTACCCATATTATAAAGTTAATAGTCTTAAAATCAGTGGAATAAATGTAGCGTATCATACTATTGCTGCATTAATAATTAGTTAGAAACGAAAAGAAGAACATACCTATTGTACACAAAAAGTAAGCTAAAAATGTTACTAATTTATTTTGTCGAATGTCTAACTTTACGACTGGGTGGTAACAATCCGAGTGCGATAGGCTCCACTACGATAAGCGCAGACCGATTGTATCACAGTAATGTTAGTTACAAAGTTATTTTGCAAGTAGTGTACTGTTACTGTAATATCAATCTGTGATCAAATAAAGTACGCTTATTAATTAATTTACGATTGTTTAAAGTCAGATAGTTTGTATTTGACTAATCCATTTGGGTTATTTCTAAATTATTATTCTGTAACGGTTTGACGCGGAGAGTTTAGGATTCGATCCCTGGCCAGGCTGTCATTAACGATGAATTTAGTTTTGAGGGTCCGGGTCTCTGTTTATATGTGTGTGTGTATTTGTGTCTTTACTGTGACTATGGGTTATGAGTATAAATCCGTAATGAAAATGATTTTAATAAGATTATTTTCCTACACATTTAAATATGTTTTAGTCTTTCATGTTTTTAAATATTATAAAAATGTGGAGAAGATGAAGTTTAGAAGTTCCGTATATAACGGTTGCTTTAAACATACATGTAGAAACGTGTGCTTAAACAAACTCTTAGGAATTCAACATTTACATATCTGCCTCACCTAGAATTGAGCCCGGAACTTGTATGGTAAGCTTTAGCTGGAATTGAACCAGGATCCTATCAGACGGATATGAATTGTCACTATGCCATGAGTTGGACATTTATAAGATTACTAGGTTTTCCACGCGTTCGGCGTTGTGTCCCTGTAGTCTCGGGACAAGAATAGGGCTACGGTATCCCCTGCCTGTCGTAAGAGGCGACTAAAAGGAGCTTTCGGGGTTGCGGACAGTTAAGCGAACCCGGGAAAGACGGTGGCATGTGTGGTCGCATGCCGCCATAAACAGCAGAAGGTGCGGTGAGCGTATTCGCTCACCAGGGAAGAGCCTGAAATAGGCATCGCGCTCGGAGGACTCCGGTTGTGTTCCGTTGGAGATCCCGGTGTCTCCCCACGCAACGTTGAGCACGGCCAGATAGGGGGGTTTTAGTTCGGTAAGAATGCCACATAAGAAAAAAATAAATAAATTTAGAAAGTTTCCCTCTGATAAAAAAGGTTTTTCAGCGACCTTGTCCGTTTTCTCCACATCTACCACGATATTGAGTATCCTGTGTTTATCTAGCACTTACAATTACTAATCTGTAGTTTTTGCGTGAAAGAGGAACAAATTTACAAACATCTTCATAAAAATAGTATTTTAAGTTATGTAAATATTTAACTTTAACTTTCTATTAGGGTTTCCTGTAATGTTAGGTATAAGTCTGATACAATAAATAAATAAATAAAATTGAAGTCCATTGCGCAGTTTTTGCGAGAAAAAGCAAACGACGATCCATCGTCAGCTACTTTTGTCTTTTTATTAGGAGTGATATACCAAAATATTAACTGATTAGGATGAGGCAGAGTAGGATGCTTAGGCTTCTCACTTGGCTAAGTGATAGGTAGATTATTTTTTTAACACCTTTTGGAAATTGTAAAGGTACAAAAGGGCATTACTTACAAAAGGGCGTTACCATTCAATCCCGGTTAAATGCAAATAATTTGAACCAGATGTTAAAATAACAAAACAATCTTATTATTTCTAGTATCTTACTAGTTGACACGGCGTTCGTTCTGTTAAAATGATCAGTGTTCCTTTACTATTATACATGCATTATATATGAAAACCTTCTTCTTGAATCACTCTATCTATTAAAAAAACCTGCATTAAAATCCGTAGCGCAGTTTTAAAATATCTAAGCATACATAGGGACAGACAGCGAGAAGCGACTTTGTTTTATACTATGTAGTGAGTAATTAAATAATAAATGTATATTACAATTATAAATACATACAATATATTAAAATTTAAATAAATATATATAATATTTAATATCTGTAAAAACAAACATTAATCCACTTTTGTTTATGTCACGGCTAAATGTCATTTATCCAGTTATGAATCAGCAAGATCACATCTTAACAAAACTCCGGCTTAATTTCTCGAGTGTCAGTCGTGTCGAGTGTCGAGTGTCGAGTATCAACGCGTGTTTTGTCGAGTGTCCATGCATGTAGTGTCGAGTCGTGAGTTGTTGAGCTTGATTTGTGTCGATTCACGCTCGCAGTATCAGCTTTAGCACGTATGTTTAAAATAGCTAGAATTCTAAACTTTATAGGCTTTCAGGTGGAATATATAGAGTGGCTGCAACCCATAATGTATTTAAATTTTCTATGAGGTTGATTGGTATGGATTTATGTTCGCTTTATGTGTGAAGCACGTATGCTTAAAATAGCTACGAATTCTAAGCTGTGTAATCTTTCAGGTTAAATGTATAGAGTGGCTGCAACACATAAAGTTGCAGCCACTCCATAATTTACGTTTTCTATAAATTTGATTTCTTTTGATGTATGTTTGCATTACATGAAAAGTACGTATGCATAAAATAGATATGAATTCTAAGATGTATGAGCTTTCAAGACAATTATATAGAGTGGCTGCAATTCATATTTTTGTATTATGTTCTAAAAGCTTCATTTGGTTTCATTTATGTTCGCATTATACGGCAAGGCATGTGTGCTTAAAGTTGCTATGGATACTAAGCTTTGTAAGCTTTCGGGTACAATATATAGAGTGGTTGCAACTCGCTATTTCTATTAATGAATTTCTATAAATATTTCTATGAATTTGTTTTGTATTGATTTATGTTCGCATTATGGGTATAGTATGTATGTTTAAAATAGCTACGAATTCTAAACTTTTAAGTGTCTAAGCTGCGAAAGGCTGTACATGGCTGCAACTCACAATTATTTTCTGCGCTTGTTTCGTAACCCAGTGTAAGAGGTTTATGAAGCTTTTGAATGCATCTATAATCTAGTGGTTGCAACCAATATGATAGAACTAAAGTATTTGATGCCGCCTATGTATATTTTTAATAATGTATGAAGGCCAAACATGTATGCATGTATGAATGTGACCGAATATGTATCGATAGATCTCCACACTTCTAACGATTTTGTACAAAAAATCAATTGTGAAAATCAGACTTATACCCATTTTCAGTAGGAGCACAGATATTTTCACTATTTATGCTATCAATAACTTAGGAAACATACGAGTACGTCAATAAGTCATTATGAATTTTTATATTTTTTTCATGACAAATGATCATTAAAAAATATATAAAAATTCTACTTTTAATCGTCTTTTATAAATAATGTATATATTTTAACCACGCTGTAAGGTTAAATTCTACTCTTGTCGCTTCCCTTACTTTTCTAATCTGTTGGAAATTTTTCTCCTACTTGTTGCGTTATAAGGTAAGGTTTAATCTTACGCTAGTTGAATGCATGAGGTAATAATGTCATGATTTGTGTACTCACGCTGACGGAGCTCAGCTCGTTTGCAGATTGTTATTTACAACCAGTAATATACACTACACATAACTTGGTGGTCATTTCGACCCTTCGTGCTGAATTCCTAGATCAAATCCTTGAATCGCGATATATCCAGTCACATACATAAAAGAAGGTATAAGGTCTTGCAATAAAGAAATACATGAGGTAATGGATGGAGTTAAGGACTTTTATTTCATGGAGGAAGGCTAAGGAAGCCCTTAAACTCTCCCCCCCATGAGCCGCCAGTTTATGATTTCGCACACCTAGATCTAAAGGGAGCTAACTCAAAAATCTGTGTATTTGAGTTATGGTCACCATTTAATTTCCTGAACGGATACCTATCTAGCAATAGAACAGATTTAAATATAAGTGCAAAGGCACCTAGCCTAGCTTTGCACTTATTTTTAAATCTGTTCTATTGCTAGATAGGTATCCGTTCAGGAAATTAAATGGTGACCATAACTCAAATACACAGATTTTTGAGTTAGCTCCCTTTAGATCTAGGTGTGCGATTTGATATATCATACACTATGGTTCATAGTCTACGTAATAATTGTACTCTTTTTAGTAGCTAATTCGCATACATTTTATTTTATATTTTATTTTATACATTTTTTTTTTATTTATTTTAACAAGCGGCACTCGGGGGCTGTCGCGGTAAAGCTATTGCATATCACTTTTTATCGAGTTATGCAATTATAATTATTCAATTATTAATAAAATTAAATACACATTTTACATCACACACGACACGACACGATAGTGCCGATGATGTGACATCACTATCAGAAATTACCTCGTGACGACATACAAGATAACGAAACAGAACGGCACTATTTGTCTCTTTTGTAAGCATTACTCACATCATAAGTAAAGTTGGACAAGTATAATATGTATGTATATTTCATTTCTTATTTTACCACGGATTCCATGCTATTATTCTTCTAAGGTCGAGCTACACGGTAGGCGGAGTAGGGGTGTTAGGTTTTATTTTCGTTACGGAATTTGTTAATTAGATCGCCACGTTCAAAGCCATGCAGTAGCTTAAAAAGTGATTCCTGTTACCTAATGCTTCTCACGGATATCTATTATCAATTAAATCGAATTTAAGAATTGTCATTGCCCATAGTTCACATTTCTATACCGGAAGACTAGTTGGAAAGCTTTGTATAAATGTAAAAACATAACTTTCTATAGTTACTTTCACGAATGCAATAACAAAAACATTAAAAATTCAGACAGTTAATAAATAAACTCGGCATGCTAACTATGCTACGGTGCATCATATGAAAAAACGGTACCAAGTCATCAGAGCTGAATATATTTAGCGTATAAATCAATCTAGGACTCTTGCTAACGAGTAGTTTCTCTGGCACATGCATGCAGAAACCATAATTTAGACATCGGTCCACTAACTCATAGGAGCGGTGACGGGTTGAGTGGCGCCCGCGCAAATAATATCAACGTATGTATGAAAAGCCTGGCGCCGGGAAGTCAGTATGATATGCAGGTTCGGTGATTAATTGGAAATTTTTATATGTAAATCATTTGAAAGGGGTCCGTGGTGCAGTGGAAGAACGCTGCGTTTTTATTCCAGAGGTTCCTACATAAAACAAATATAAAAGTTGAGTGTTTTATAGCTCTGATATGTAGTTCGGAACCTATTTCTATCCATACATAAACAGAATATGGGTTTGTCAGTGTCAGGGGGTTGAACAGTGCTGTTATAAACAGCACTGTTAAACGTTCCTATGTTGTGGTCAAAATGGTATGCTTAGTATAAGACATACTTATCCCGACCATGTAGTTTCCGAATTAGACATTGAGTAAGAGGCGGCTAAAAGAAGCTTCCGGGGTTGCGGGCGGCTAGAGCGGGAGCTCGAACCATTTGGTCAGGCGATCCCGGAAACGACAGCAGTATGTGTGGTAGCATAACGTCGTAAAGACTAGATGGAGCGGTGGGCCCAGCCGCCCATCTGGGAGGAACCCACTCAGAGGATTCCGGTTGCGTTCCTTTAGAGAACCCGGAGTCCTCTTTTTAGCGCCACCAGGACGGCCACCAGGAGGGTTTTAGTGCGATAAAAATCCCACATAACCTTGCATTGCTCCCACGGCGTCGGGTACCTTTTGTAGGTTTCCCTCTAAAGAACAAAAAAAGACACACTTATCCAGGGCGTCCCATAGTCCTCAGTGTTGGCAACGAAAATCTCCTCTATTCTATGGAAGTATGGAATAAACAGGCATCGCATATTTCAATCTTATAAAAATAAAGCGCAAACAAATTAAGTATATCGAATTGCTGATCGAATGTTACATTTAAAAAATCATTCGCGACATTAAGAGAAAGTGTTCCTTCTTACCGTTCCCACGTATCGGATCGTACGGATATGTGAAACTATATTAATTATGTGATACACGCTACAATTTACCACAGGAAACGTGGTTTCCACTTGCGCTAAAACACAGTTTTTATCATGTGTTCGTAAAATAGGTATGTGAGAAAAAGTAAACATGTTTTATTAAGTGTTGGAGTCGTAAATTTTGTAGAGATTTCGTTTTTGCCCGTGACTTTGTCTACACGCTCAATATCTGTGAGTGATTGATTAAAAAAATCTAAAATATTTATTTATCTCTATAACATTTTCTTTACATTAACCGTGGTTGAAACCACCTATTAAACATATACATATGTTTGTGGCAATTGGCCCCGCTCTTCCTTATGTACTATAGGTACATCATCTTATAATAGGACATCAATTAAAAAATAAATTTTATGCGTATGTGTGTGTGTGTGTGTGTGTGTACGTTTGTGTGTGTGTTTATTTGTGTGTCTACTTTAAAAGGTTCTATGTGGTGTTGTAAGTTAGTATTTAAAGCCATTTTAACTGATATAACTTATTAATGGAAATTAATAAAAATGGGACACGAAATATAGTAGGTACATGTACGTATATAGTATCATTTTAACTTAACGTATGGAAATAGTCTTAAATTAAAGATATAGAAAGTATACTTTTATAAAGCAATGCATTATATCATAAAAATGGTTCAGTAGTTTTTGTGTGTCATTCAAACATACAATCTACAGTTGAATAGTTGTAAGGTGATTGTTTAACATTGCAATCAAGCTGCCGAATGACAATTGTTGCAATACATAACAACATATAAACTACAACTGATTTCGTAAGCTAGGCGTAAAAAATAATTACTCATAAATAAATATACTTTCACTTATCACCTAAAATTAGAGTAGACATGTATTACATATAGTTTTTATCGACATGTTATTGATTCATTGTTAGGTGTAGTTCTCAAATTAAAAATGAGAAACGCTTAGGTTGTAGTCCACCACGCTGGTCAAGCGCGGACTGTTATATCGCTCATGCCTTAAAGAATATTTTTAACCGACTTCCAAAAAGGAGGAGGTTATCAATTCGTCTGTATTTTTTTTTTTTTTTTTTTTTTTTTTTTATATTTGTTACCTCATTTCTCCGGACTGGGTGAACCGATTTAGATGATTTTTTTTTATTTGAAAGGTAGTGCGTGTCATAGGGTCCCATTTTTTTTTAGTATTTTTTTGACTAGGGCATCCATAAGAAAAACGCATAAGTCTTAAATTTGCATTTTCAATGTACGCGATAAATGTATGAATAACTCAATATCCCGCCAACCGATTCTGATGATTCTTTTTTTATTAGAAAGGATGTACTCCAGGGGTAGTCTGATAAGAGTTTGATAAGGTTCTAATCATAGGATCTTCAACTTTTTGGAGCAAAATAATAAAATTAGTGATAGTCGGCCGAACCTTAGCTGGAGAAGTCCAATTGAGTAAAATATAGAATAAAATTACTATGTAGGTATTTACTATGAAAAATTTGACCTTCAACTCTTCAATCCTGATGATGCAGGGGTACTGCTAGCCTGAACTATAAAAGTTGGTCGTTTGATGTTTGCGAATATATAATGAAATTGTTAAGCAAATTCATGGGACAAAAATTTGACCTTCAACTCCTCAACCCTGATGATGCAGGGGTACTTAAAGCCAAAACCATAGGAATAAGCCATTTGGTGCTTACGTATATGTTATAAGATTACTGAGCAAAAACATAAGATGAAAAATTTGACCTTCAACTCCTCAACCCTGATGATGGAGGGGTACTTCAATCCTAAACCATAGAAGTTGGCAATTTGGTGCTTACGGTTATGTAAAGAAAATACTAAGCAAAAATATAAAATCAAAAATTTGACCTTCAACTCCTCAACCCTGATGATGAAGGGGTACTTCAATCCTAAACCATAGGAGTTGGCAATTTGGTGCTTACGGTTATGTAAAAATAATACTAAGCAGAGGCACAAAATTAAAATTTTGACCTTCAACTCCTAAACCCTGATGATGCAGGGTACTGCAAGCCTGAGCCATAGAAGTTAGCCACCTGGTACTAACGTATATGTTATAAGATTACTAAGCAACAATATAAGATGAAAAATTTGACCTTCAACTCCTCAACCCTGATGATGGAGGGGTACTTCCAGAGGGGGCGCCCTGTTTGTATGAATTGTAAAAGTGTTTTATGTTTAATTTTTGTGAATATGTAGATGCACAAAGCAAACTTAGAGGCTTTATTTAAATACAAACATAAAAATATAGTCACTAAAAAGTGTAAAATAAAAACTTTTTAACAAAAAATATCTACCGACTTCCATGTCACAAAAAAGTAAAAAATAATTTAAATATATTTTGGTCTAGAACATACTCAGTACTTAGTACATAGTTCTGAAGTCGGTGCTCATATAGGACGTAGTTACCGTCGTCCAGCGAAATATGTCGAGCACCGACTTCAGGACTATGTACTAAGTACTGAGTATGTTCTAGACCAAAATATATTTAAATTATTTTTTACTTTTTTGTGACATGGAAGTCGGTAGATATTTTTTGTTAAAAAGTTTTTATTTAGATTATTTTTTAAAGGGAATAAAACGGGTATGGTACGACCGGGGAGGTACCATCATACCTTTTTCTAACGTAGAGCTGTTTTTGCGTTGCGATGTAAGAGATTCCAAGTTACTGTCATATAAGGTAATCATCGTAATCCTCTGAAGAAGTAACGAAACTGATCGCTTAAGTTAATTACGGATGTCTATGTGACCACTTACTACACGGTAGACGTACTTGTATGACACTTGAATCATATTAAAAAATAAAAATAAATTAAATCAAATTTTAAAATGATTAAAGCTCGCACTTTGACCTTTTCTATTAAGTGTTCGTTTGTCTCTCTGTTTGTCTTTAAAATGTCATAAATAGACTATATCTCGAAATAACATTATTTAATTACAATCAAAGGATTTAGCAAAAATGTTACAAAGTAAAGTTATGCTACATTTTCAACTCGGGTAAAACGACGGGGCACGTTAATATGACATAAATATAAGCCGGTAAATGATAATAATGAACCTAAAAGGATATTGCAACTTTAAAATGGACATAAAATCGATTAATTACCACAGTCTATCAATAATTAACTCCTTAAGAAATACAAAGAGCTCAGGTTATGATGGTATCCTCACAAAAATTATTAAAAAAGTATCGGAACCTATAGCACCAGTCTTATGCTATATTATTAATATATGCATCGAAAAGGGTACCTTCCCAAATAAACTTAAAAAAGCGATAATAAAACCTTTGTTAAAGAGAGAAGACCCGTCGAACATCAATAATTATAGACCTGTGGCATTACTATTGTCGTTCTCGAAAATCTTTGAAAAATATATTTATAATAACATTTATAATTTTCTTGAAAATAATGCCATTTTGTGCCATCAACAATATGGTTTCAGAAAAAACAAAAGCATTAACATGGCAATTTACAATTTCCTGCTATCAATAATGACAAACATTGATAAGAAGCGATCAACAGTTGCTCTCTTTATGGATATCACCAAGGCCTTTGATCATGTAAATCATACAATATTATTAAACAAAATGTATAGTTACGGTTTAAGGGGACAAGTATATGATCTCATGAAATCTTACCTAACGGAAAGAGAACAGACTACAACTATATCGAATTTATGTATTAAGACTAAAAGTATACAGTATTATGAATCAGATTGCAGAACGGTAACACATGGGGTACCCCAAGGTAGTATTCTAGGTCCTTTATTATTTCTGATTTATATTAATGATTTGCCAAATACAATTAATCAGGAAATGACTTTATTTGCCGATGATAGCACAGTTCTATTTACCAATAATGATGAAAATGAACTGGAAAATGAAATAAACAGCTCACTAGTCCAAGTAATACAATGGTTTGAACAAAATAATCTAACAATTAATTTGAAAAAGACTAAAACTATGAAATTTAAGACTAAAAACAAGTTAAATATAAATTATAACGGAAATGTAATTGAAGACACAGAAGGAATAAAATTCTTAGGATTATACATTGATAATAAAGTAAATTGGAAATCTCACATTGACGCTGTATGTAAGAAATTAAGTAAATTTTCATATATGTTACGGAAATTACGAAATGTAGTTCATGAAGCAACGATGTTAACTGCATATCATGGTTTCGTTGCTACAACACTAAGATACGGATTAATATTCTGGGGTAATTCTACTAACAGAGAGTTTGCGTTCAAATCCCAAAAAAGATGTATAAGAGCAATATGCAACTTAAGTCAAAGAGAGTCATGCAGACCTCATTTTAAACGACTACAAATTCTTACCCTGCCATCTCTTTACATATTTGAATGCGCTGTTTTTGTCAAAACAAATATTAATAAGTTTCAGTTTCGACAAGGACCACGTCTTAAAAATAAACTAGCACTGATTCCAACTCGGACACATCAATTAAACCAAAGCTTTTACGGAAGAGCGCCAATTATATATAACAGAATACCAGAGTCCATACGATGCCACAAGAACATCAATATATTCAAAAATAAATTAAAAACATATTTATTAGATAAATGTTACTATAGTGTAAACTCTTTTTTAAGTGATAACAGTGATCGGTTAAATTTGTGAACTTGTGTATAAGTTTAAGTGCTGTTTAATAATCTGTGGACACAATATCTAGTGACATTTATTATTACTATTACTTATAATCCATTAAAATTACTTTTTTCATTAATTTATACTTGTAAGATTTACTTTAATTTATATTTGTAAGCCACTTAGTGGCAGAATAAGCGAACAAAAATGTTTGAATACCAACTGTACATAATTAGGTTACCTTATTCACAAATAAATTGATTTGATTTGATTTGATTTGAGTCTTTTTATAATCAATCAGGGCATTACGCAAAACCCACTTCACACTGTTTGTCCTCTTGTTTCATCGGAAGCGCAAAACTATCTCTATATTTCTAATTAGAGCAGTGATAGCCTAATGGTTGAAACTTGCCCTCTCGATCGGGAGGTCCGAGGTTCAAACCTGGGCACGCACCACTGATTTATGTGCGTATTAGAAATTAATTATCACTGCTTTTCGCTGAAGGAAACATCGTGAGGAAACCTACACACCCGAGAGTTCTTAAAAAAAAAAAGTTCTCGGAGGTGTGTAAAGTCCACAAATTCGCACTTGGCCAGCGCGGTGGACTATGGCCTAAACTCTCTCATTCTGAGAGAAGACCCGTGCCCAGCAGTGGGACAATAATGGGTTGATGGGATGGGATGGATTACTAATTAAAAAGTCTCTTACATAATGTTGCACTTGTTTACTTTATACTACTTCCCTTCATCGCTTATCGCTTACCAATTCGCGGTTAAACAACACGACTAAAAACATTCCCGTCCGATCGTAAATGCATTTATTCGCTTATGAATAACCATAAATTCTCTAGATTAGTTCAGTATGTCGGTAAGTGGGAACACGATACATCAATTAGTAATGTAACGCCTATGTTTATTTACATATGTCTTATTTACTCTGAAGTGCGGGAGTTGATAACGAGTCGACGGGTTTGATAAGGCTTGTCCCTACATTACATCTAATCCCAGACATCTTAAGTAGCTTATATGGAGATATTCTTGGTTCATTGCAGCAAGGTACTTAGTACTGTAAAACGTAGAGATTAAAGAAAGTGTTTTGATGTGTGATTAAGGGATTTTCGCAATTACAAAACGGCGTAGTAATCATGTGTTTTTTGCTGTAATGACAGATGTACAGAGTAAAAAGGAAGAAATTTTCTTATTAGTAAGAAACAAGCAAATCCTAAAATATTGGGTTAGTTCTTGATAGAGAGAAAGCAAAATTCATATTTTTTGGAAAAAATAATCTGTAAACAATACATAATCTATATGTATTGTTTTCCCTATAAAGCGTGTTACAGGAACAAAGATCGGGAATTTGCTGGCTTCCAGAATTAAGCTCCACTGCAGGGACCGTATATTTTCGAGAACTGGGAGATACATGACAGGCAGAATTAGCATAGGAGGTATGGATGGTGAACTTGTTTATAGCGTGAAGCCTTTCTTCGTTTCTGGGTGTGGATGGCATCAAACATACATATTAGAAAGAAAGAAGGAAAAAACCTTTATTTTTATTCGTACAGTGACTGATAAGGAAAAAATATACATGCAAAAAAGATTACCAAAAAATAAAAAGAAACAAAGAACAGAATTAAAAAAATGACAAAAAAAACAAACATAACAATGAACCAAAATAAAATTTGCACAGACACATGAGGAAAAAAAGAGTCAGACTCGGACTGATGCCATTGAGAGAATAGACTTAAGATGGAACTGTAATCCTACGATAATATGCTCTTATTTGCAGATATTCTTGGACGATAATGTGTACTTATCATGAGGTACATGCTCGGGAAGAAAACGACATTCATGGACATTTGTGATCAATCTTAGATAAGGTGACTTTTATCTGAAGTTGGTCACAGATGCTTTGCTACCCTGCCACACCACCACAAAGTGTTCTACCACCATGAAATCTAGGACTCTAAGTTCATATAAAAATGAATACTGCCTGCTATTCCAATACCCGCATACAAATTCATACTAATCATAATCACAACCGTTCAACACAAGCGAATCCTTCAGTGTAGCAGTGGGTAAGTACAAGCCCACTCAGTTATTATCTGGAGTTGCAACCGTGCTTCGTATTTGCTGAGCACACGAGAGGTGTTGCTGTGTACCTAATCAGCTAACTAGTGCACGTGACCGGTAAGGGCTGTCACATTCTGCAGGGTCATCAAATATATCGGTCGTCAAATATATCAGGGCCGCAATAACATATTCGCGATTCCTGCGTGTAGATTAGTGTGCGTTAGCGAGTCTCCTTTGATTCGCGCGCTGACTTTAATAAATGGGGTTCTGACTTCCGACACCAGTATAGATCTTTTTCACTCACCACCTGCTGTATTTCGTAAAACAGCTGGTAGGTATGTCCAAGACTTTATTCTAAGAAAACTAATTAAACGCATTAGGATAAGAAAATCTGTAATGTTTAGTTAGTATTTTGATGTACATTATTATAAATAAATATTTCATCACTGACAATCAAGGTTGATTTAGTAGAGAATATGGAATTACTTGGCATATATACACACGTTCACGTACTCACGCATATAAGCCCACCTGGTATTATTTGGTAATTGGTGCCTCGTGGTCATCACACCGCATTGCGGTCCTTCCCAAGTGATGTGCAATTGTGTTGCCATCAGTGATTGCTATCAGTGAATATTAACTTGGAAAACTTTGTGTAAGTGTCTCTACTGTAAGTCCCAACACAAGCGAATCCTTCATTGTAGCAGTGGGTAAAGTACAAGCCCACTCAGTTATTATCTCGAGTTGCAACCGTGCTTCGTATTTGCTGAGCACACGAGAGGTGTTGCTGTGTACCTAATCAGCTAACTGGTGCACGTGACTGGTGAGGGCTGTCACATTCTGCAGGGTCATCAAATAAACTTTATCATTGCCAGTCAACGATGACTTTGTAGAGATATCGAAATTCTTAACATACACACACTCACGCATATATAAATCCACTTGAGATTATATGGTAATTGGTGGCAGGTGATTGTCACCCATTGAAGTTCTATTTCAGGTGATGTACAGTTGCGTTGCGTGATAGCATTGCGTTAGTGATTGCTATCAGAGAATATTAAGTTAAAAAACCTCGTGTCTCCTCGTCGTCTCTACCATACTGTTAAAATAATAAACAAAGATATGGGTCGTGGATGTCATTGACACACAGAAAAAAGGTTCGCAAACATCCACATTCAGAGTAATAATCTAAATTCATCATCTAGATATCTGTCCTGCCGCAGCTCAAATGTGAAGTCAATCGCAGATGCATTGCTACACGCGAGGACTAAAATACTTCATAGCCACATATGCAGCCGGTATCCACAGCTTTCCACCAAAACGCAAGAACTGCTTCAATCAAGAAATAAATAAACAAGTATGGCAGTTCTACCTTCGGAGGTATTGGAAGGATTGACGTCAAACTACAGTGGTTCTACCACCAGTTAACATTAAAACCCACTGCGGCCAACGACAGGTAATCCGAAGACGCGACGGTCGCGTTACGGATAGACAGGTTACACGGACGGTTAAGCCTGGGAGGTCTGTGTCCAGCAGTGGACCTCAAAACACTGATGGGTGGTATGCAACAATAGACAACCCTACGTAGCTCTCGCATACAATAACAACACTAGGAGCGGTGCTCGACTGTTTGCTCTCTCCTCATCTGAAACGTTTGATCGTGGATTTAGGGACCGCATGCATTTATCCGCAGCTACTCAGGACGGAAATTATCGACAATTATTATTTATTAAATCATCCGCTGTAATTCTGTCAAACCAGAGAGGCCAGTGTCCAGCAGTGGACCTCAAAACACCGATGGCTGGTATGCAACGATAGACAGCCCTACGTAGCTATCGCATACAATAACAACACTAGGAGCAGTGCTCGACTGTTTGCTCTCTCCTCATCTGAAACGTTTGATCGTGGATTTAGGGACCGCATACATTTATTCGGGACTACTCGCAGCTACTCGGAACGGAAATCATCGACAATTGTTATTTATTGAATCATCCGCTGTAATTCTGTTAAACCAGAGAGGCCAGTGTCCAGCAGTGGACCTCAAAATGCTGATGGGTGGTATGCGACTACAGTCAGCCCTACGGGGATCTCACATGCAATAACAACAATAGGCGCGGTTTTCGACTGTTTGCTCTCTCCTCATCTGAAACGTTTGATCATGGATTTAGGGACCGCATGCATTTATCCGCAGGTACTCGGAACGGAAATAATCCTCAATTAATCGGAAAATCGCAGTAATTTGCAGTTACTTGGAGGGGACATCACGGCCATACCTCTGAATTCCTTACTTAATCGTAGTTATTTACAATGGATAATGTGGTAATTCGTTTTTTTAGTCATTTGCCGTAATGGGCCAGACACAATTAAACTTTTAAACAGGATTTTGTATTTTTGAATTCTAGATTAATTTGTTTCATGAATTGTTTTTTTGTGAATCATGATTAATATATTATAATTTTTTTTTAGTGCTATTATTTAAATATTTTAAAGCTTGCTTCGGCTTAAATATTATTGAACAGCTTAATTTAAAGAAATATAACTTATGTTATCCTTAAAATCTATGTATATTTCGTGTAGTCATAGGCTTAAAGCGTAAAAAGTGGGTATTCGTACTTGCCTTATACCAATGCCGATATACCGACTGGTAAGTATAAATTGCCCCTGAATGCAGAACGCTTTTGTTGAACATATTGAAGCGCTTAAGGTGTGACAGATACTCCCAAGTGAGTGCCTCTCGGTATAAGTTTCTATGACAATAGTTGCTAACTCATATTCCGCGATATTACTGACCAGAAGATGAAGTAAAGTTTTTTTAAAAAAGGATGCAGACTTGTAGTAAAATAATAAACTTAATTACCCACGAAACGCTCCGATCCGCTCCAAATTTCTCAGCAGTGAAAGTTCACTTTTCAAAAAAAACTTTGATTATTTCTCAAAATAAATTTTCACTGATACTCAATATATCCATTACAATTTGCTATCATTTGCTTCACGATTACAATATTTGACGACCCGCGTGGCCGAGCGGTTACCATGCCCGACGCGCAAAGGATCCCGGGTTTAATTCCCGGCCAGACAGGTATATGAATGATGAGTTTAGATTCATGTTCTGAGTCTGGATGTTTGTGTAGTCGTCTTGTGTGTGTCCATGGTACCCACGACACAGGAGAAAATCCTAGTGTGGGGCTATGAGTGTACAAAGCGTGATTTAGCTACTTACTGGTAATCCTCATGGATACCCAGCCACCCGGGGCGGCAGCTGGGTTATCCCGGACTCTTACCGGCTAACCCCCACTGTGTTTTCTCCTCGCACCGTATTATTACTATTATTATTATTACTACTATTACTACTATAGCTTTACTATCTTTTGCTATGAAAAAACCTAATTTGAGTTCCCTGCTCATTGCACATCCATATATAGATTTCATCTTAAAACATTATTCCATGGTTAACTAGCCAGCACGAGGGCTTCACTTTCATAATTTACTTTCCCATTAGCCGTGCTTTAATTAATACCCATATGAATATACATTATATCGGTGGTTTTCTCCAATCAAAACTTTGTTATTTATAGCAAAACCGGGTGGCTGGATGTAGAGTGAATAGATTTGCATTTACAAGTCCTATGATAACGAATGGGGTCGGTTTTGCATCAAAGATATTATGCTCTTACGGTATAAGGAATATATTATGAATTCAACGTATAAATAATATAAATGGAACTCGATTATGGAATAATGGCTTGAATTTTAAACGAATGTTTATGCGATGGAAGTGGCCTTAAGTAATGGACGACGGAGGAGGGGGAGATGTCCAGCAGTGGACCTTGAATGGCTAAAAGTTAAAGGTTCTCATCTAATGCTGTGATTATTATTATAACATTGACTGCATACTTCTTGTAGTCGACTTGATGGTAAGTAGTCAATATCGCCAATGGCAATCGGTACGAAACTTTGTACGGAATAGGGGTTCATGATGTGAGATCCCTGTAGTTCCGGGATCAGAATAGGTTTAAGGTATCCCCTGCCTGCATCGTAAGAGGCGGCTAAAAGGGGCTTTAGGGGTTGCGGGTGGTAAGAATGGGAGATCGAACCGTTCAGCCAAGCGACCCCGTGTAGGACGACGCAATGTGTGGCCACATGCTGGCCTAAACACCAGGAGGCGCAGTGGGTACAATGCTCACTGAGAAGAGCAAAAAGGCGACATCACGCTCGGAGGACTCGATCGTGGTCCGTTGGAGATCCCGGAGTCCTCCAGTTTAGTCTTCAGGGTTTTAGTGAGGTAAAAATCTCACTAGTCGGGTACCATTTGAAGGTTTCGCCCTCGATAACAAAAAAAGATGGGTTCTTGATGGGTACTCCCAAGGACTAAGATGGCCTCCTCATATAAAAGTGACCCAGACACTACACCTTCCCATTGATACGTACGAACCGCTAGCAAAAGGTGTGGCGGTGGCACGTCCCAGGTCGAACCATATATGTTTTATCACCTTACATTATTATACTTACTTCATACTAATCATACTACTATTATAAAGGCGATAGTTTGTGAGTATGTATGTTTGTTACTTCTTCACGTATAAACGGGTGGAGCGTTTTTCATAAAATTTGATAGGGAGTTAGCTGACAATCTGGACTAACATATAGGCTACATTTAACTGTGTGAAAATATGTTGCTTCCACGGGAAAATCGATACATCGATTTCTTTTAACGCGGGCGAAGTTAATTTCCTATAAGACAAACAAAAGTCAATAATCGCCTACAATATGAAAGGCAAATACTATATGTAATACAAATTTAGTTTAACTAATTTAAGAGGTAAAAACATTATTGTCTCAAATTGTTCAATATAATGTGCCCTTAAATAATTGAAACCGTAACAGCACTGCGCACTCATTTTATTTATAGGAAATCATCAACGGACGGATCCGAACAGGACATATGGTTAAAGCTTTGTTTATAACACACAGCAATAAACAATTAACCGCTACTCAGCCTAACGGGGCTTTGGAGATCAATGGGACTAAATAAATGCTATATATTTGCCATAGTGCGTTTGTGTTGTGTTTTTTATAAGATTGACGTAGGAAGCAGGCATGCCCATAGTAGTTGGAAGCCATCGCCTTTCGGCATGGTTCACTGTAACCACCAACTTACAGAATAAAGGTTGTGTCTTTTTTTATAAAAATGAAGTAGCAAACGAGCATGCATGATGGTAAGTGGTCACTGCCACCCATGGATATTTGTAAGCAACTTCATAGAGAACATGGGTTTTATCTGAAATCAATCACAGATGCGTTGCTGCTCCCCACAACTAGGATGCTCGCCTCATATTAAGTTCGCCGGCAACCACAACCTTCTGTGTGGTAGTGATATCTCCCCGGTCGTACTACACTCGTTCTACCAAAAGGTAGTAGAATCTCTCACCTCTGAAACCAGATTGTTGTTAGTCTTGAGGACTAAATTGGTTGCCTCATACTCATATATAAATAAGCTGATGACGATACAAAGTGCAATATCATCAGTCATAAATATGCCATAAATAAATAATAGCCTTAATACCGAAAGGACACGCAATGGGTTTTGGGTTTAATTCTCGGCCAAACAAAATGAACTGTCTGTTCTGTATTTCGGCATTGAATAATGTGTGTATGGAAACTGTAATATCAACTATATACAGAACATGGGTTCCATCTGAAGTCAATCACAGATGCGTTGCTACTCCCGAGGACTATGATGGTCGCCTCATGTGAAAGTGTTCCGGCAACAACACTCGTCCATCCAAACGCAAGAAATACTTCACGCTAGAAATAGATTTGGCGGTGGTACTTCCCCGGTCGAACTACACTGGTTCTACCACCTTGAAGATATGTTTTAGGTTAATCGATTATGCTGCCTTAATGACAATTGGTCACACCATTGCTTTTTCCATTGAATAACCATATAATGAACTACAGAACCACAAAGACAATTCGTACTTAACCTAGATTCCGAAACTTAAGTGTACCAGCGGTTAAATCATTTCTCATGTACTCGGTTTATTGGCGGATGTAAACGGATATGCGTTATTATCCGTATAACTGTCGTAAAGGAGTCTCGAGATTTCAATTAGGCACGTATAAATGTTATCTGTCTGGAGATAATTCACTTACACGGTAGTTGGGGTATAAAAGTTTTATAGGCTTTATGTCGATTGTTACGAAAATATACTTTAAACATACTTTCACATGAGGCGACCATCATAGTCCTCGGGAGTAGCAACGCATCTGTGATTGACTTCAGATGGAACCCATGTTCTGTATGTAGTTGATTACAGATGTCCATGGGCGGCAGTGACTACTTACTATCAGGTGGATTGCACGCTCGTTTGCTACTTCAGTCAGATAAATCACTAATACGTTACTACTCCCGAGTACTTCAGTCAGATAAAAAAGAATTTTGTTGACGGAAGAATTGTGTACGTTTAGCTTTTCGATCATACAAATTTTGCTATGTTAATAAGATATTCTAGCTAGGCTGTTATCAACCTATTATTGTCGCACTGCTGAGCACAGGTCTCGTATCAGAATGAAAGAGTTTTAGACCATAATGCACCGCGCTGGTCAAGTGTGAATTGTTAGACTTCATACACCTGAGATTTTTTTAATTAACTCTTAGGTGTATAGGTTTCCTATGTTTTCCCTCATCAATAGTGTTAATCATTACATAATATAACACAAGGTCGCTTTCCGCTGTCTGTCCCTATGTATACTTACACCTTTAAAACTACGTTACGGATTTTAATGCAGTTTTTTTGAATAAATAGAATGATTCAAGGGAAAAGGCTTTAATGGATAATACTTGCATAATATAGTGAACAATCACTGGTAATTTGACATTTTTGACCTTTAGGCGGAACGAAATTCGCCGGGTCAACTAGTTTAAGACTAAAAGGTCGATGGCAGCGTTGACATGATGATGCGTTGCTGCTCCAGTACACGTAAATTCGGACTAACAATTAAATTAGCATGCCAAAAGCCAATAATATATCCAAAACAACTCACTAGTGAATGACCCATCGATATTCCTTATCGATAGCCCGTCTTACCGTTATCCCAAGGCCGCTACATTTCCTGGCGTTTTAGGTCGGTATTAATTAACACGTACGAGGGCTCTTCCGCTATAAATCGACGATGTCACGTCGATACGTCGATGTGTCGATAGTGGTCGGCGGAACACACTATTTATAATTGCGTGATGTCTCAGAGCGATATTGTGTCCAGCTACCGCTGGGACGGGGGTTGTCAATGCGTGGGCATGAAGCGCTTAAATTTCTTTTGTTTTTTTTTGTCGCTTTATAAACCTTATAGTAGGATTTCCTATGTGGAAGGATCCATGATTTAAAAAGATAAGATAAGTAAGTCAGGCTCGAAAGAAATGGTGTATTTTATACAAATATTTCTTACGCCAATATATTTTCTATATGTTTAGTCTGAATATTATTGTGTGTTTTCTTTTTTTTGTTGTTCATGATGTTTTATATATAATAAGAGTGGACATTTTTGTAATCATATGATTTCAAATCATAAGTCAATGGTTTTCATACTGGGGTGGTAAACAAAAAATCCCATATCAATTCGTATGCGATTGTACCTGAATGAATCAGGTATATATGTAATTCATTCGGATGATTTTGTATTTGTTCACTTGCACCCTTGCATGTGAACAACATCATAGAGTACAGAGAAAAAAGTGTCAGTTCACATACAAAAAAACATGCGTGCGTACAAAGTACACATGTCAGAAGTGAAACTTCTTTGGCGAACTAATTTATAAATCTTGTTTATATTTATACAAATCTAAAACTTTAAATTTCCAAGATTAAGAGGAAGGGAAAAAGGCGTGCGTAAAGGCGTCGCTCTGTCTCACTTTTTCTCTCAATCTTTCTCACTCGCTTGCTCCCTACTCTCACTCCACGGCTAGTTGCTCATGCTACGTTCGCCCTGTCTTACTCTCTCTCAATCGGTCTCGATCACTCTCTCTCTCTTTTCCGACACTTCCGTTGCATAGCGGCGTGACGTTTCATCTGTAAAAATTTTACCCTCATGCGCCTAAAGAAGTTTCACTTCAAAAATATCATTAAAAATAATTCATAACAATAAAGAATAGCAGGTTCAATAAAGACGTTGAGAACCACTGCTGCGAGGCTTATAAATGCGATCGAGTGTATAGAGTTGACAGTTTCTCTATTGGCTCTATAGAAATGTGTGTTGTGCACCTTATTCCGATTTATATAAGGTATATTTTATTATATGTGATACACAGACAGGCTAAACCCTTTATCATACTCATGAGAGGTTCTATAACCTATAAAATATATAAGAGGAATATAGAACAGAACGGAATATAGGTTTCTATTCTAATAATAAAAGGATTGCAGTGAGATGTTACACAGGATTGTGTACTTATTAAAAAAAACACGCTTTCTCATAGCCCCTCAGTAGGATTTTATCCTGTGTCGTGGGTACCATGGACACACACAAGACGAAAACACAAACACCCAGACCTAGAACATGAATCTAAACTTATCAAACAGATACCTGTCTGGCCGGGAATCGAACCCGGGACCCATTGCGCGTCAGACCGGTAACCGCTCCGCAACGCGGGTCGTTGTATTTTTTTTTTAAGATTGAAGTAACAAATAAATAATCAATCTACTTCATATCACCACCACACATACAAACCACGTATGAAAACGACAATAATTTTTATAACAGATTGGAACAAACCAGATACACTGAGCAGTATTGCTTATTCGTTTATAGCATTAATGTGTATAATAAAATATATAGGTACATGATTTATAGTAATAATTATCTATTAAGTATCTACTCTATCTTTTAAAACAATAGAACTCTTTGTTGTTTGATGGTGAAAGCACACTATCATATACATTTCTGCCATAAAACGATAGATCCGGGCTCTGCAGTCTTCTAGTTTAAATGTTGTCCCAGGAAATGTGAGACGTTCCAAATTAGTAGGTACTCATATGTACAAATGTATAATTGGCGGTATTTTTATGGACCATTAATCCTGTTAACCATTTGAATCTAATTATATATATCTATGTGTATAGGTAGTTAACAAAGAATAAACAGTTTTTTGTAGACCAGTGTTCATTATCAAATGGGCACTATAAGTTTGCTATTGAATTTAAACGAAAACAATTTATTTGTCTGATACTCCTGCTTCAAAAGTGGCTTCCATATAAACGGACCTCCTAAGTTCTAGCGCAAAGCGTGTCCGTTAAAACAAAAGAACGCGAAGCTATTAGCGATAGATACAGGCGATAGCGAGTCGCGAATTTACGCCCTTCTCAACAGTGTGGACACGCCATTGTGGCTGCAGTATTCATATGCCAGCCTCCGATTTATGCATTGAAAAATACGTATTACTTATCGATACACTCAAGGAACTTAACCAAGAACCTTATTTTAACCTCATCGGGTTCAAAATCGCGCGATTCTACGTTCCATGGCTAAATGCTGGCCATCTGATGTATGGGGCAGTGATTTCCCTGCCACGTTTGTTTATGTCCATGGGAAATTTAATTACTATTGAGTAATTGTCGCTTTGACGGACTTATCGGCTTATTGTATTGGTTTCTACGATTCTGCTATTTGATATCGTTATCGATATAGAGTTGAATGTTTTAGGATTTAATGATATTGGGTTACAACATCTGAGTGTTATAGATAAACTGATAAAATGTTAAGTAAACATTGTCCTAAGGGAGTATTGTACCTACTGTGTAAGCAATAAATTGCTCGAAGTTTAAGACAATTCGTACAACATAAATTATGTATATTATAAATTTGGTAGCTATATTAGATATTACTACCAAACTAATGTTATACATAATTCAAAGTAGATACCTATAATGGATGAATGGATTCAAAAGATAATTGAAAGATGGAAAAGTAGATTTTACCTAAAGCAACTTAGTTGATATTAATTGTTTACTATCGGGAAGTATAAAATCGCTAGTTTGCGTATATAAACCAATTCAAAATTAATAACAACAGTGTTAGCAGCGACTGTGTTTGGTCTGAACAGTGCTTACATATTCGTCCGATTTGCATGCAGCATGTCTCGATCCGGTCTAGCTTTATATTGTTTTACCATATACATACACTTTAAGCGAACGCTTGGCCGCGCTACATGGTAGGCGGAGTGGGGGTGTTAGGTTTTTTTCGTTACGGATTTTTTGGATATGGTCGCCGCGCTCAATGCCCGCGATAAAAGCTATGCAATGTCAATACTTTTAAAATATAATAAATTGAATTTGAATATAATGTCAACATTTAGCAAACCCCTTGTAAGAATATATAATTCATTAAGAAATACTATTTATTAATAATTATTTGATGTCAATGTTATTAAAATTAATTGTACTTAAATGTAAAATATTCATTAATTTCATAAAAAATATTCTGTAACAATAACTTTTTAAATTTCAATTAAAAAAGATTCTGGCGCCACTTTAAGTCCTATGGGTAACTTATTATAAATCTTAATGCACATGCTGTATGCATTATTTTGGAGCAAGGACGTACGTGGTGGTTCCGTGAGTATTTCTCGTATTTCTATTATAAATTTCCTTGGCTGTTTTAATAATATTTTTATGCCTTCTGTATGTACATGTTTCTAATCTGTACATATTTGTCGTCGTCATTATTTTTAATTTTTTGAATAATGGTCTGCATGATTCGTATGGAGGGGCGCCATAGATGGCCCCGACGCAATACCTTAAGATAGAATAATATGTTGAACATTGGCACGCAGTAAAACAATCCGTATTTTGTAAAATCGATCAGATTGCTTCACTAATGGTTCAACTTTAATTTAAATCGTAACAAAAGTAGATATTGTTGACGTTCGTTTATTTCTGCCAGTGGCTAAAATCGTGTTACAGTCAATTACGAGCTAACGACTCGTTGGAGAGACAACACAATAGCGTATCATATTGCTGGATATCAGTTTACAAGAGATCCGAGATAGAACGGATCGGAGATAGTCGGTACAATCAACGCATCGGACGTCACTGGGCTCATGAGCCGATGCGGACTATTGTCGAATGCAATAAATTCCGTCTGTACCTAGCATACATGGTACAGGCTGCATTTTGTTGCATTCTTCGCACTTCTTAAACAATACTGCTTAAAGATAGTGTCTTTTTGAAAGAGCTTTGTTTAGCAAATTTACGAACCAGTAAAAAAAAATCGAAGCATCGGTATCAGGTATATTACACGTGGTTATTGGCGTTAATAAAGATCAATAGGTACCTACTCGTAGATTCAAAAAGTAGTGACTATATGAAGTCAGTTAAGGTTGACTAAATATGTGTTCCTAACTTACTACCACTAATAATGTAGTTGGAATTTCTAGGGAACTACATTTCCCCTACCAAATTTGTCTTTTAACACAACCTATTCAAGGTGGTAGAACTAGTGTTCGACCGGGGAAGTACCACCGCCACACCTATTTCTAGCGTGAAGCATTTCTTGCGTTTCGATAGAAGGGTGTGGTTGGCGGCACACTTTAACATGAGGCGACCATCATAGTCCTCGGGAGTAGCAACGCATCTGTGATTGACTTTAGATGGAACACATGTCCTGTATAAAGTTGATTACAGACGTCCATGAGCGGCAGTGACCACTTATCATCATTTAGGTGGACTGTATGCTCGTTTGCTACATCAGTAAAATTAAAAAAAAACCTAAGATTTTTTTGGAAATCTATTGCTGGGTGGGCAGAAGAACCTAACATAGTAGTTCCTTTCGGTATGGGCGACCGTTAGGTATGTGTTTATCCGGTCCCTATAGTTTCGGGATCAGAATCGGGCTACGGTATCCCCTGATTGTCGTAAGAGGCGACTAAAAGGGGCTTCCGGGGTCGCGGGCGACTAGAGTGCCTCGAACCGTTCGGTCAGGTGATCCCGGGAAGGATGGCGGCATGTGTGGTCGCATATCGTCGTAAAGAGCAGATGGAGTGGTGGGCCCAGCTACTCAACTTAGGGGAGCCCGATGGGGCAACGCGTTCAGTTGCGTTCCTTTAGAGATCCCGGAGTCCTCTTTGTAGCGCTGAGGACGGCCACCGGGAGGGTTTAAGTGCGGTAAAAAATCTATATAACCCTTCGTCGCTCACATAGCGTCGGGTACCTTTTGAAGGTTTCCACCTCGAAAAAAAACGTATGTGTTTATATACTGGACATGATCTGATCGCACCGTCAATGATTAAGATACTATACTATAGATCAATCATATGATTTATTCCTGACAAAATTTTTGTTATAAAAACTTAATGAAAAAAAAAAAAAAACTTGAAACGCTTTCTACACTTTCTTTTCTTTTGCCCCACAGTAGGATTTTTTATCCTGTGTCGTGGGTGCCATGGACACACACAAGACGAATACACAAACACCCAGACCCAGAACAAGAATCTAAACCCATCATTCAGACACTTGTCTGGCCGGGAATCGAACCCGGGACCCACTGAGCGTCAGCCCGGTACGGTAACCGCTCGGCCACGCGGGTCGTCAAAAGTTTTGAAGATCTAGCCTTTGTTGTTGGACTCACTCACATAAATTTCTGCCTAATAACAACAACCTTAAACGTTGCTTGGTTCTGGTCTGAAGTGTATAGTAAGACTAAGAATATATTCCTATCCGATGTACCATCAAGAATAACAACCTCGATTGCTATTAACCATATCGTTTAATATTATTATTATCTTATTTACGCGTTTATCCAATAATTGGTAAATGAACTTGAAATACACCTCACCAAGCTTCCCTAGAGGGATTTAGTCGTAAAATCACAAGCTCTGATTTCCCCAGCATATATAGGCACAGTATAACGCATTATTTATGCCCTTGTTCGCATAGCCCACTAGTGGGGCTATAAATCAATTACCGGTGCTCTCGTTGTGAGCTGTTATCGGGAATCGAACCCGCACGAACCGGTACGTCGCGTGCCGGTGAAAGTGTTTGCAGTTCATTAGCTGGTCAGTGCGGATTTATGGAAATCTAGGCGAATTTAAATTTAGTTATTATGCATTGTCATTCAAGTATTACTAGAGGAATATGATGACTATAAGCAATATTATTCGGCGAAGAAATACAGGGTGAGTTTTTTTCGGGAGTGATTTCGTATTACTGTTATCACAACATCACAATAATACGAAATCACAGGGTTTGAACCTGAGACACTACCGGGCTATCGCCTAGGAGTGTCTTAGGTTCAAACCATAGGTATCATTCAAATATTGTTACTTTTAAGAATACCTACAATTATTGTTAGCAGCATTATTCGGCGCAGTATACAGGTTGTATTTTTTTAAAGTAAAGTCGTACCCAGGCTAAAAACATTCTACGTGTTACATGATATATTAGTGATGGACAACTTGATAAAGAAACCCATACGCTAAAGAGTTAAAAAAAAGTAGAAATGTGATACCTTTGATTTGCAAGCCAACGCAGTGGTCAGTCGCCTTAGTCCCTTTCAGTGAGAGAAAAAATCCTTGCCTAGCAGTAGGAAAAATTGTATGAAGACGATAAACTTATGCCCTTCTTGGCTTGAAAAATTGACGGTTTATATTAAGATCCATTTGGGCATCTTCCGCTATTCCTTCTTTTTTCGTAAACCATCCTGCATTTTAAAATTCACCCTGTATTAACATGTCAATTACAAGGAAGAGTGAGTAAAAGCAGTGAAACAATAATAATTAGTAAGAAAATAAGGATATACATACAACTAGTTCTCAGTTGAATAACATTACAGATAGATAATACTAGTGCATTCATATGATTATTGGTTTCGTATGTATAATACTGCCGGTTTCCTCAAAATGGCTGCTGAGAGATTTTTACGATAAGCCAGCCGCTTAATTGGTTCAAATGAGACGTGTTTCATGTAATTAAATTGTAAAACTCGTATGAGCTGGCAATAATTTTTCATACTTTATGTATCCGTTCGGCGTTATGATTTGAGAAATGTCTAGAAAAGTAATTGTATGCATTAGGTACCAATTATGGAGTACTGTTATGTAATTATTATGGAATGCGTTGGCTGTAGATATAGGAAAAGGGGTTAGGTATGTTAGAGATAATTAATCAATTTACTATGGTATACGACCTCATTCATATTAAAAGAATATTACTACGGCAGTTGTCAATGTCAGGGAATCAGTCAATAGCGCTTGTGATGGTTTTGTCAATAAATACGTACACTGATTGAGAATTAAACAAATATCGATATGTTGGACGACAATGGCGACCATTCAGATAACAATCCATTAGATTCTGCGACAGGTATATGTTTTTGTAAGGTAGAACGTATATGGTTGACCGGGAAATCTCATCCCACATGTATTTTGGCATAAAGTAGGTCTTGCGTTTCGGTGGACTATCTTAATTTAGTTCGCGGAAGTATTACTTGTGATTGACTTCAGCTAGAAACTCTGTTCTTAATGAACTTGATTATAGATATCCTTAGGTTACAGTGAGTACTTACCTCAAATTAACTGCATGCTCGTTTGCTACTTCAATCAAGCTCGTTTTCAAGGTGGTAGAACCAGTGTAGTTCGACCGGGGAAGTACCACCGCCACACCTATTTCTAGCGTGAAGCATTTCTTGCGTTTTGATAGAAGGGTGTGGTTGCCGGCACATTTCACATGAGGCGACCATCATAGTCCTCGGGATAGGCAACGCATATGTGATTGACTTCAGATGGAACCCATGTTCTGCATGTAGTTGATTACAGATGTCCATGGGAGGCAGTTTCCACTTACCATCAGGTGGACTGCATGCTCGTTTGCTACTTCAGTGAGATAAAAACAAATCTTTAAAAAAAAACTATTTTTCATTGCTGCATACGTTCTCTTGTCACATTTTTTCGTGTATTTAATAAGTCTATTTACGAAAAAGTATCATAACGAGCATTTTATTAGAAAGAAATTTGTTGCCTAACTAGATCTTAAGACCCTTTAATCAATTCATATCTATATATAGTACTTCTAATTTATAGAGCAGGCAGCGAGATTCTTAGGCTACCCGCATCCCATCACGTAATGAAAAGCTTGTTCGTTTACCCGCGTGATAGGTATTCGCTTGGCATGTTAGTTAGGTATGTTGATTGGAACAGGATGCAATAGAGTGGACTTCGTACTAGAATTTTAATCTTGATTAAAAAATTGAATTTGATTGAATAAATAAATGTGTTTTGGTGACCGTTAATTGCTTCACAGATAAAATGCTTAAATGTAATCTTGATAAGTTAGAGTTGAAATTCGACAATAAATATATTGTGTATAAATTCAAAATTTTACATAAAAATTTGACGAGCCGCATGGCGGAGCGGTTACCATACTAGTTTGACGCGCAATGGGTCCCGGGTTTGATTCCCGGCCAGACAGGTATGATGAGTTTAGATTAATGTTCTGGGTCTGGGTGTTTGTGTATTCGTCTTGTGTGTGTCCATGGTACCCACGACACAGGAGATAATTTTAGTGTGAGGCTATGAGTGTAGAAAGCGTGTAACTGGCGAAGCAAGCATATTACCGAGAATTCTATTTCCTATACCGCTGAAGTCTAAATCATAAATAAGGACCACCATTAAACATAAAAGATGCCTAACCTATATAGTAGCAGCAAACGAGCAGAACACAGTTATCTAAGATGGGTTAGGCACAGATGCGATGCTACCCCCCAGGGACTAAGTTAAACCACGTCGAATAATATGTTTCTTTATGCATGCAGAACATCAACGCTACTGTAATCAGACAGAACCAGGTGTGGCCGTGGAACTTATGAAATCGAACAGCAAAAAATTCTGCCAATTTTATAAGAAAACAAAAATAGATTTAAGCTTTCACTAGATATTTTCATAAAATATAACAAAATCGAGCAATTATTGAAACAGTTGGATAGGAAAACAATTGAATAGAAAAACAAGAGTACGTAACAAAATTGAAACATTGAAACAAGTCGGTTTGTTCTTAAAGCAATTGTTGTTTTTCTGCGAAGAGTCCACCAACTTCGATACTTTGACTTCTCCAATAATATTATTCCTCGCCTTAACAAACTTATATGGCTCTTGCTACGATTGTTCGCTAGTTTCCAAATTAGAAGTAGGTGTTTACTTTCGGTATTGATTTATTAGATTTTTTGTTCTTGCAATAAATACAATGCAAAAACTCTTTATTGTACACCAAATACACATATATATCACAGATATAAAGAGACATAACGTAAGGTACAAGAGGCGGCCTTATCACTAAAATAGCGAAAAAATAAAATAAAATAAACCAGGAACTATATAATTAATATCCACTTTTGAAAAATTGTTGTATGTATTAATTTGTTATCTTTTTTTAATTAAATTGTCTAGCTTTAAGATAATATTGTAACGATTGTCTGCAAGGAATGTTGTTCACGCCTGTAACTGGTACGCATACATGCATGTAAACTAACTGTACTGTATTTATGTCATGATCTGTGTGTAGTGCTGTTGGTGTGTAAATAAATAAAATAAATAAATAAATCTCGAAATAGCGATAAATGTTGTATTTTAGCAAAAAAGTTTTTAAATATAAGATTTAAGTAGCAAACGAGGATGCAGCCTACCTGATGGTAAGTGGTCACTGCCGCCCATGGACACCTGTAAGCAACTTCATACAGAACATGCGGTTCTATCTGGAGTCACACACGCAGAGTGCTTAAAACTGCTGTTCAAGAGAGTAAAGCAGCGGCTATGCTTCCGAAGTCGAATGAAAAAAGGGGTTTTCCATCTATATTAGCCTTAAAGTATACTAACAATAATAAATTGTTTATATAGAAGATAAAGCAGTTTGGAACTGAGCTTAATATATTTACATCGTTTTTTAATTGCTCCTCTCGTCAACCCATTATTGTCCCACTGCTAGACACGGGTCTTCTCTCAGAATGAGAGAGTTTAGGCCATAGTTCACCGCGCTGGCCAAGTGCGAATTGGTGGACTTCACACTCATCCGAGAAGTCACTTCACCGAAAAGCAATGAAAATTAATTTTTAATACGCACATAATTTTAGAAATTAATTGTTTAGTCAAATGTAAAGCTACTATAGCTAAGTTTTTTCTTCATGTAAAAAACAAGATGGTATTAAAAAGACAAAAAAATATTACAAAGAGAAAAGAAAAAGCCGCTAAGTTTCTTGAAGGATCTTCTCAGGTGAGATAAGTCCAAGAAAATATTGTAAATGACAATTTCTACGAGCCCTCGTAGGCCTATACAAAAAAACCAACATACGCTCGAAAAATAAAAACCCATCTTCTAACGCAGTCGGATAACAAAGATATTTGAGAATATTTTTGTCTATACTTTTTAAATTAAAGTCCACTCCACTGCTTTCGTCCCAAAGAATGCATATGTGAGGTAGCGAATATCGCTAAGATAATATTGATTTAATTCCCGTGTCGTGTATTAGTTCGATCGTGTGATAGCCAATGGCAAGCCAACTGGAGCCTTATTGACGTAATTTAGTGCTTGAGAGATCATTAAGAAGACCGCGGGAGCTTTAAGCACATTTTCCTGTGCATAAGATTTATTGATCTTGCGGAGTTTTTAACTGTTTATTTTATTGATTAATATATTAGAATTTAATGCGTTGGAGTTTTTATTTAGGTTTAAACTATCTAGTTTTAGCTATGTAATTAAAATTTGATCCTTTATACCTACCTACCTACTAGTTATTTAAACCCTAAATTGTATGTTATAGTTATTTTTATGTTTAGTTTCTTTCTTTCTTTCTTTCTTTCTTTCTTTCTTTCTATAAAATCTCGTCTTTTCAAGACGTGAAATATTAAACAATTTTGATTAGGTTTAGTTTTAATAATATCTTACTTGATGTTTTTGTGTGCTAAAAGTGTGAATTGATCGTAAACACTTCTTGATTTAAAAAAGTGATATATTCCTACGAGATTAGTCAGTATTAAAAAAAAAAGAAAGTTCTGTCTGTACGTGGCGAAAAGACATCTTTAATTTCAATTTATTTTAAAGACAATGGACAATGAAAACTGCAGTTATCATACAACCTCAAACTTGGGCTTCAATAAGATGGGATCAATAAGATGTTTTTCTAGACAGGAACCCTTATTATTCCCATATATAAATCTGTTCTTAATAAAAATATATTGACTTATATGTTATGTATTTACAGTCAGTGTTACGTACGTGTAAGTACAAAAAGCTTCCAAATTTATTTAAAAGCAATTAACTCTTCTTTCTTTAAAATTTAGCTGTAAATATTTCTTCTCGCACCAGACTACCAAAAATGCTAAGAGCCGAAGGGCACATAGTACCGAAATGTTAATATTCCTTTCAGAATGCAGAGAATATTAAAATTTTGGCAACAATAACGCGTTCCGTGTTTTCTTAATTTTGGGATGTGTGATTTCAATGGTTTGAAGATACGCAACTAATACTTGGCTGAAGGGCCCTTTTGGTCTGTAAGGGCTGTCTAAGTCAGAGGCATTAGCGGATTTTTAACAAAGGTTACAAGAGCAAGCGGGTTAATAAAATTTACGAGTTATTCAAAACAAGTATTAAAGTAATATCTCTTTTAAAAAGTACCCAAAAAATTAAAGATATTTAGCTTTGTTATTGTTGTGACTTGTTTTGTACTACAAATAAGAACAAAGTTATATAAAATAGACAGACCGGGAAAGCTAAATAAAACCATTTAAAACAGTTTTGTGTTGAATGCTACTTATTATCAAGGCCTTGTACAACGTGGTTTGATAGGTTGCAAGGAATCGCGATCCGTTCGAAGTACCTAAGCGGGCCGTGGTTTCGAAAGTCCTGATCTAATATAAAAAATACAGTATTTATATGTAAGTACATACGTAAGTATGTCATAATGATTATAATTAGGATCTTTTCTTTTCAGATTAATATTACTTTACTGTGTTATGGGACATAGGTACAGATTTTTGCGTTTATATATTTTTTTATCTGACTGAAGTAGCAAACGAGCATGCAGTCCACCTGATGGTAAGTGGTCACTGCCGCCCATAGACATTTGTAATCAACTACATACAAAACATGGGTTTCATGTGAAGTCAATCACAGATGCGTTCCTACTCCTGAGGACTATGATGGTCTCCTCATGTGAAAGTGCGCCGGCAACCACACCCTTCTATCGAAACGCAAGAAATGCTTCGCGCTAGAAATAGGTGTGGCGGTGGTACTTCCCCGGTTGTCTACACTGGTTCTACCTTGTATCAGTAAGAAGCTCATAAATTTTACCACCAAAAATCAAACATTTTCTACAGGTAAAATCCGTCTAAGCGTTTCTACGTAAGTTTACTAAATTATACAATAGATTTATGTATCGCAGCCACTTTCTGCAATATGTGGAATGGTCGGCAAGTTATCCCGGCCCGGGGGAAACTTTCCCTCGTCCGTCAGGCAACATTACAATGCGTGCTCCTACAATTCATATAGAAAGTGCTCTGCGATCATTGAACTACTGTTAATGCGAACTTGGCGTATAAGTTGCAATGATAAGATTTTGTTTATATAATGTAGCAGTAGCAAATTAATACTAATTTGCTACTGCTACATTATATAAACAAAATCTTCATTATATAAACAAATATATACTATATTAACTGATGGTAGTGGCCACTGTCGCCTATGGACATTAGTTAGATTGCACACTCGTTTTTGCCACGGACGTGCAAGTTGCGGAACGAGCTTCCTCCTGAGGTATTCCCGGAGCGCTATGACATGGGGTTCTTCAAGAAAGGTGCGAAATGAGCTCTCTTTCAGAGCCGGCAATGTGTTGGCGACTCCTCTGGTGTTGTGAATGTCCATAGGCGACGGTGACTGCTTTCCATCAGGTAGCCTGTTTGTCTTATCGTTAGGTTAAAATATAAAGAAGTAATCACCTCAAAAAGGTGAGTCTTACTTGAAACTGATCTCACAGATATGTCATTGTACCAGAGGAATAAAAAAAAATTGTAGATGCTAAAACGGGTACAGTTCGACTATAAAAAACTTGCGTTTCGGTGCAACGGTGAGGTTGACTTTCATATGGACTTACTATACGAATCTTCGAGATTTAATTACGCGTAATTGACTTAAAAATTGAAGTTGACTATATGAAGTTGCTTACAGATACCTACAAGCGGCAGCTACCACTTTATTCAACGTAGTAGAACGAATACCTAATAATAATGTTTCGTCCGGGGAGGTACCAACGCCACACATGTTTCTAGTGTCAAGTTCTTTCGTTTCGGTGGCAGAGTTTGGTTGTTAACGTACTTTTAAATGAGGAAACCCTCTTAATCCTCGAGAATAGTGACGCCTCTGTGTTTGATTTCCAATGGAACTAACGTTCTACACGAAGTTTATTAAATACTAGTTGACCCGACGAACTTAGTTCCGCCTAAAAGTCAAAAATCGAAAATTAGCAGTGTTTCTCCTCTATTTTATACATTTATTATAAATAAAAACCTTCCTCTTGAATCACTCTATTATAAAAAAACTGCATTAAAATCCGTAGCGTAGCATACATAGGGACAGACAGCGGGAGGCGACTTTGTTTTATACTATGTAGTGATCTGTATAGGCAGTAATTAGTTACTATTTTCCATAAAGAGGCCTGCAAAGTCATTTTCCATGTTATAAAACGAATATCAATGCATTTACATAAGAATAAATTTAATGAACACCTAGGATAGCGAATTACATAACTCCATCCTTAAAGATATAATGTTTAATTGATATAATCAAGGTGTGTACAAGTCGTTAGTTCTCGTGCGTCCAGTAGAAAGCAAGGCGTACTAAATCCTGTACAATGTGTTGCACATCGACTGCTTAGCATACGAGCTGCTCGTTACGAAAGCTTAATAACTTAGTGTACGTAAATTGTTCGTTCCTAAGAATTCTACTACTTATTCTTAGTTAGGCTTCTCAGGTCATAAGATTAAAAGAACAGGTACATTCTATTCAAAGTACAAGTGACATATTTTGATCAAAGCCTCAAAACAAATAATCATTTACAGATTTGATTTACTATAATTCAATTTCCGGATTTATTAATATAATGCTTTTTACTATTGTAATTGTTTAAAAATTGACTTATTTTTAATTTGCGTGTAATTTGATTGGAAATTTAATTGACGTGTATTTTTAATTTGTTAATTTAATTTGTATTAAAAAAATATATACTGTACTTTTAATGAATAATGTGATATTTATGGGACATGTTTTCTGAAATAAATCATTATTATTATTATTATTAACGTTACTCCTATTTACTCGCTTCACGCATAGAAATATACTTTAAAATGAATTGACTTCAATTTATTCACTTTAAAGTCACAATAACAGTTGCCCACCGTACATATCATTCGCGAGGATCGCGCCATTACGCCCGACAGCCAGCGATCGGTGAGTGATGCCGCGATACATTGGAAACCACTCGTTTGTGCGTACTACACACGACCCACTGAGATATGCAGATCAGAGGCTCCTTCTACGGATAATTAATTGGTGCGACTTGCTCGCAATTCATTTAGGAGAAAGAGAAAATCGCCACCGCTACGTAACATTTATGTTGAATGATGCAGTGATACATCGGAGCTGCACCCGCTGAGATATGCAGATTCAGCGTCTACGGATAATTAATTCGTGACACACATAGTCGCGAGATTGTTTACTATTACAACGTTGGGTTGGACATACAGAGAGATGTAATGATTTTAATACTTAACGGGTACTCACGATATGCGGTTTTTGAATCCTTTTCGAATTCTTTTTGCCGATTTCGAATTCGAAAAGAAAAAGAATTCGAAAAGGATTCAAAAACCGCATGTCGTGGGTACCCGTTAAGTATTAAAATGTCTCAATTCCGCGATAATATTAGTCTAAAATCATATGAATTGTAATGACTCTTTGAAACAAACTCATTTGTGTACTCGCTACATACAACGCATTAGGATGTAAAAGTTTACGTAAACGTTTACGTTTTGTAAACGTTTTATTGTGGACAATTATTATTTAAAGATTTGCCTACAATTTTCTTGGTACTGAAACAAAAAAACGTTTAATTAATTTAGATAAATTACAAAATTGTCGATATTAACGCACGTTTACCACGCTTTCAATATAATTGAAACTTGCTCATATAGATTTGAGAAGCTAGTTCTACACAATAAAGTGCAATTCAAACTGGGATAGATATCACTCATTAAGTTAACAATTACAATCAATATTTTACAATAGGGTAAGCCTAATACTAAATTTAAAAGATTTAAAACCTGATAGATTTTTTACTACCGACTTTTTACACTACAAGGTTACAGGATAAGAATCCCGGATATTTAAAGTCAAGAAATAGTAACGATTATTTGGTCAGCGTACTATAACTGTATGTTATTCCCGAGAGAAAAAAATAAGCAAGTAGTGTGAAAATAATGGTTTGAAGATGATCTCTTAGAAAACATGTCAGCTTGTTAGGTGGTACATGTACTGAGTGATGCATTGAGCCACAGGCTACACACGACACACTTAGATATACGGATTGGAGCCTTTTATGTATAATTAATTGGAGAGATTTGCTCGCTTTTGATTGTGATCAAATTGCAACATGGCGCATGCCGTTAGAATGTTCTTGCATGTTCCGATGCTACTGACAGATTAGCACTCGCTGTATTCATACGAATACAGTAATGTATGTAATATTTTGCTGTTATTGTATACTGAGGCTGCTTTACAAAATTTTATTGTAGCATGTTGTTTGAAAATATTTTAATTACACAAAAATTTATTAAAAAGGCATCTAAGTGATAACCATACGCCTGTGACTTCTTAAAAATACAGGTGTCTTTCAAATCTCATTTGTCTCATCACTACATAAAATCAAACAAAGTCGCTTCTCGTTGTCTGTCCCTATGTATGCTTAGATCTTTAAAACTACGCCACGGATTTTGATGCGCTTTTTTCAATATATAGAGTGATTCAAGAGGAAGGTTTGTATGTATACATGCATAATATAGTGGAGAAACACTGACGATTTTAGATATTTGTCAACTACAACCTCTTACACTCAGACGAGAACCTTGCCCAGCAGTGAGAAAGTAATTCTTTGAACACAGTTTCTATTGTATCTATAATATGTATGTATTTACAAATATACCCATGCGTATGTTAGACGTAATCGGTAAAACTGCAAAAAGCTACTTCAAGGACTTAACAATACAGCTCAAAATCAATTGAAATCAACAGATTAATGATATTATTCGTAACGTTGTACAATAAATTGTGTACAGAAATCATTTTTAAATGGAATTAAAGCAAATCTGAATTGTTTCGTATGAAATATCTTACCATAAATATAATGTTAATAGGATTAGACATAATTTTGGCATTACTGTCGTAATAATAAACATAATGGTTAGTGTCATGAAATTATTTGTATTGATTATTAAAGTTAAAATCCGCTTATTTCTTGGTATTGGCCATACAAAAGACAAACTCCTTGTAAAATGTAGTAGAAAAGTCTGTGATTTGACTCAGGAAGTAGCACCGCCACACTTATTTCTGCCTAATAAGAGTAGTGTTTTACAATGCGTGTTCTTGTGTGAAAGGTATGATAAAGGAGACATACTTATCACAAGCGTTTTAAATTAGTCCTCATCATCGTTGTCCTTGTAGGGACCAGAATAGGGCTACGGTATCCCCTGCCTGTCGTAAGAGGTGACTAAAAGGGGCTTCCGGGGTTGCAGGCGGCTAGAGTGGGCGGTCGAACCGTTCAGCTAAGCGACCCCGGGTAGGACGATGGTATGTGTGGTTGCACGCCGTCGTAAACACCAGTGATACAGTGACTTCAAATGCTCTCTGGGAAAGAGCCTGAAAGAGGCATTGCGATCGACGGAATCTAGTTGTGTTCCGTTGGAGATCCCGGAATTCTCCTCGCAGAGAACGGCCACCCGGGGGGTTTTAGTGAGGTAAAAATCCCACATAACCCGGCGCTGCTCGCGCGGCGTCGGGTACCTTTTGACATTTCCCCCCTTGATATCAAAAAAAGGGACATTTTTGGATAGCTCACAAAAGAAAATGAAAGTTTGCTAGTACACCACGCTTTAGACAAAATTAAATAAATTAGATCAAAAACCTCCGAAGTGGAATACGATCATTTATAATATAAAGGATTTCACACACAGCTACATATTTCTCATGTGTATAAATTATTGCAATCTGCACGATCGAGCGATCTCGGATCGCGGTGCGGCCGCGCCTCCATTATTCAAATCAGCTGTGCATTGTCACTGCTTGCATGTCACTGTGCTTGCTTGTATGCAATCTTGCAATCACGTGACTATCGTCTGACTATATCGCTTTAACATCTTTTAGAGAAATGGAAGCAGAAAACAAGCTTTTTGCCTGGTAAGTGGTCAGCTGATATAGAAGAAGGATTGCGTAGCTACTTCCAAGAATTAAGATGGTTGCCTGATATGAAAGTGAACTGGCAACCACACTTTTTCACCGAAAACGAGGAATATCTTCCAATAAGTCAACCAATTCGCTCTTGGCCAGCGCGGTGGTTTATGGCCTATAACTCTCTCACGCTGAGAGTGCTCAACAGTGTTGACAAGAAAATGTTGACCTTCATTATCCAAAGAATATTGTCCAAAGTAACACGAATATTTCTCAAATTCAAATAAATTGTAATAATTTTTAAGTTATTTTGAACGCACCTGTTAAAGGTAAAAAGAGCAATAGCTGGTATTTTGACAAAGACATCTGACATTTTTGACGTTATGTGTTATCATAGCTAGACATTGAATGTTGTATTTCGTTAATTATGTATGTATGTGTTCTTGTCAAATGCAAGGTAGTGTGTGTAATGTGATTTTAGTTGATTTTATGTATGCTCTATGCATTATTTGAAAAAAATATTAGCATTGCGTAATCCTTCTCTACATCAACTATAACCGTGCGTCATACTCCTCTGTCTTTACAAGTATCTTAAAAACGGATCACAACGTTTTCGCTTCACGTATTAATATACAGATAAACCTAATAGAAATTCAATGCAAACATTTTCAAATAGTCCGTGTATTGGTATTTGATCGACATCGTCATTAAAGCCGCGAAACTTGTCAAGTGACAGCAGTCTGCGCCTACGCAGCGACGCGTGATCAGATACTGACGATGTGTTCTCTTGCTTCATTACTGGTCTGCAACGTTTGTCGTTTATTTTTTAAGATATAGGAATGTTTTGAGTTCTTCAGTAAGAAGGAATTAATTGTCACTGTAATGATTAACGAACAATTTCTGTTACTTTGTTTGTATCATATAAGAATAAACGTTTTAAAACGTCCTATTTCTGTACATTATGTACTAGTCTTCGTGAGTAGCAACGCATCTGTGATTGATTTCAGATGGAACCCATGTTCTGTATGAAGTTGATGACAGATGTCCATGAGCGGCAGTGACCACTTACCATCAGGTGGACTGCTTGCTCGTTTGCTTCTTCAGTCAAATACAAAAAAATATATATATAATGTACAGAAATAGAATGTATTGCAATTCACTTAGACGTTTTTTATAGCATAGTTGTCATTGCATTTTTTTATACTTTAACCTAACGATAAGGGAGACGGGCTACCTAATGGAAAGTAGTCACCGTCCCCTATGGACATTCGCAACACCAGAGAAGTCACCAATGCATCCTGTTAATCACATTTTTTTCCAGGACCTTCCCCAGGACGGGTAGAAGCCCAATTGGTCTGTAAGATTTTGATTAAGTATAATCCTCTTTACCAGGTTTCGGAAGTATTTGTTCTATTGCTCGTTTCCATGTCTTAGGGAATACTCCTTTTTTGTATAGTTGATTGAACAGCAGAAGAAAACACTTTGGGTCCACTTCTCATACACTCTCTGGCTGGATAATACCGTATTTTCCAGGTGCTTTCTTCTTGTGATCGATATTCGAGTGAATGTGATAAATATACAGTGATCTGATTCTGGCAAACATTTGTAAAGGTCCACGAGAGTGGCAACTATTTTATTTTTCACCGTCTTTTTATAGGAATCAATATTATCATCAAGCGAACCGCATGGGCTTGGTAGTGTCAGTCTTAAATAGCATCACCCCTTCACTTCCCGTGGACAAAAACCCCATTAAGGAACGCCTGTACCTATCAGTAGACCTACAAAAGCTGAGAGATAGAACGGCATCTTCCCTACAATACACTTTTAAAAAACTCCATATGGATACACTATCACAATATATGTAGATATTCCAACATTGTGACTACATTATTTCAGCATATATTACCAACTAAGCTAACACTTTTTAGATTTCCCAACCAAAGCCCAAGTTTAATGCGCCAAAATGCCTCTTTGCAGAAACTGTTGCACTTAGTGGCTGTCAGATCAGATGTATTACATTGTTATATGTAAATTTTGCAATAATACTCGTACACTTAAGGTGCAATAAAGTGTACTCGCTTACACGCAGCGTTTGTGCTATCACGATATCATATATCGAGATACAGAAGCAATTCCATTCGGAATGTGGATGTGGAATACTTAGAGGAAATATACATTAAGAGCGCACAATTCTAATGGTTTTATTTAGTTTATGTCGTCAGTAAAATGGTGAGACGTTATGTGGAACACTTGTGGAATGAACGTTGTAGCGTGCTAGAGCGCTATAATATGAACTTTTAACGGTAAATCTGGAGGTGCATTGAGAAATAATAATGTGGATATTTATATCTTTATAACTAAAGGTGCACTAGCAGGAGGATAACCTCGTAAAATTTCAAAAATATGAGGGATAAAATAAAAAAAAAGATGTATTGTTTTAAATATAACAGGTTTGTAAATAGGCATGCTGAGAAAGGTTTTTTTTTTTAATTAACGAAAACAGAACGCTAGATTTCAGACGTCAGACATTTACGTTTACTGTTTTTTTTTTTCTATTTTAAAGTATGATACAGTCTTCTTGATGATCACAGTTATTTATGGATCTGGGTAAAAATCCTTACGGTACGGTTAAAGGACAGTTGTCAGCTACATACATTACACCTCTTAAGGTCTAAATAGAAACGCTTTGCGCAAGTTTACACTTGAAGTTTTTCTTCGTATACTTCTAGAGTTATCTTTTTTATCTAATTAAAGTAGTAAACGAGCATGTAGTCCTCCTGATTGTAAGTGGCCACTGCCGCCCATGGACATTTGTAAGCAATCTCAAATAGAACATGGGTTCTATCAAAGTCAATCACAGATGCGTTGCTACTCCTGAGGACTATGATGGTCGCCACAAAAGTGTGCCGGCAACCACACCCTTCCATCGAAACGCAAGGAATGCTTGACGCTAGAAATAGGTGACAAAGAAGTAAATGGCAAAAAAGATTCCGTTTTCAACATTTCAAATTAGAATTCAGTAGCATCTAATACCCTTCAAACGCAGAAATAGATGCTGGTGCGTTTGGATGGAAATCTACTTCTTAAAAAACACACCGTGCTTTGAAAGTCATACAAACCTTTTCAAACCCTACCGACTTAGTATGTCCCAACATCCACAGGCCGAGTATAAAGCTAGCATTTAAGTAACAAATAATGTAATATGCGAGTAGCAAAGTGCATGGAGCGTATTGGCCGCGCTCGTGCCCGTAATCACTTGTGCCATCGAGGCACAGGAGTTGGTACTGTACCTGCTTTACACTTGCTTGCACAATAATGACCCTAGCTTACAGTTTTCGTTGGCAAAGTTGCAATGTAATTTAAAATTTTAACTATTTTACGATTTATGTTGCTTAATGTTGATAATATACATATAACATATATGTATATTATCAACATTAAGCAACATAAATCGTCTACTATATCTACGTCCATCAGTGGACATTAAAGGGCTGATGGTTGGATGGATGGAATGTTGATAATATGCAGTTTGAAATAATACATGTAGCAATTAATTTTAATATAATATCTTGTTTTACTTTGTATACCTACTTGACACAACGGAGACTAGAAAAATGTTATTTAATAAAATCTTGTTGGTGTCGACCTACCTGAGCTTATGAAATTCTATGTACCTACTCAGTACGTTAACTGATTTGTAAATTATACAAAGCATTTAAAATATTGTGACTTATAAACTCTACCTGCTACTCTAAATGACTCTATAGTTTTTCACTACAATTTGGATACAATGAGTTAATTCTAGTCTGCTTGCATCCTGACTAGTTCGACCCATTGTTATATATATATTTAGAGTATACTTTATTGGACCTGCAGTGTGCACCATTTATCTACGTGTGTTACTGTTACAGCTATAAACAAGGCGCACGCGAGCCGCAGCATTACTCAAGATCTGCTGCGTCATATATCCCGGGCTCCTGGCTTATTGATGGAAGTTTGTGTATTCATGACCCTATTCCAGTTATTGGGAGGGTTTTATATGGTTATGAGGTTTTTAAATTTCACTCATATTTGTATTTTTTTAAATTCTTTATCATATGCGTGCCTAAATTTGGCAAACAAAGCGGAATTAACACTAATGTTAAGCGACTTTAAAAATATACCATAAATAATTAATCTAAAAGAATTTTGCTACACGCTATTTTGCAGCGCTAGGATAAAGCTTTCTAGTAGCCTAAGGTGATTGCCACGAGAAGCGACCCATTGTCTTAAATATATGTTTTGAGTATACTTTATTGCACCTGCAGTGTGCACCATTTATCTACGTGTGTTACTGTTACAGCTATAAACAAGGCGCACGCGAGCCGCAGCATTACTCAAGATCTGCTGCGTCATATATCCCGGGCTCCTGGCTTATTGATGGAAGTTTGTGTATTCATGGCCGTTTTATATGGTTATGAGGTTTTTAAATTGCGCTCATTTAGTATTTATTTATTTAGAACTTCATTATACTGGCACACCTTTATATGAGACGACCATCTTAGTCTCTGGGAGCAGCAACGTATTTGTGATTGACTTCAGATAGTAACCATGTTCTATATGAAGTTGCTTACTGGTGTCCACGGGAGGTAGTGATCACTTACCATCAGGTGGACTGCGTGCCTGTTTGCTACTTCAATCTTATAAAAAAACACATATAATTTTGGGTGTCGTATGCGTATGTAAGTTCTATTAATACCAATTACCAATTAATCAATTAAAACCTAAAATGTCAGTGGGCACTTAATTGCGTTACTGCATTAAAATAATATTAACGAGCAGTTCATATTTAGAAATACCCGTTCTTTGTACTTAACATAAACGCGTGGGTGTCCACAGCTTATACTAAAAATAGTCTAGTTATATAATTTTAGCGCCTGTTTTAAACCTTTCGTGGCGTTTAAAATTGTATAGGTTCTGAGAAAGAGTTTAATGGGTTAGAATTAGAAAGAATAAATGTTTATTTTTGGACATGAACCCATCATGAGGTAAAGTTTTCGTCGTTTAATAGTCTAAATATCTTTTGAAGGTGGTAGAACCAGTGTAGTTCGACCGGAGAAGTACCACCGCCACACCTATTTCCAGCGTGAAGCATTTCTTGCGTTTCGATGGAAGAGTGTGGTTGCCGGCACACTTTAACATGAGGCGACCGTCAGTCCTCGGGAGTAACAACGCATCTGTGATTGACTTCAGATGGAACCCAGGTTCTGTATGTAGTTGATTACAGATGTCCGTGGGCGGCACAGATAAAAAAAATATTGTACATATTTATCAAAGATATATGAAATCTATTCTACAACTATTTTAGAGTGAAACAGTTCTTGTGTTTTTGAGGTATAGTGTGGATGCCGGTGGTAAGACGACCATCTTTGTTCAGATGGAGACCGTGTTCTATATCGTGTTGGTCCATAAGAGATATACATATATGATAAAGGGTTATCATCAGGCCAGCAATGATCATTTACTACCAGATAACCTGTAAGATAGCAGCAGACAAGCAGTGATAGCCTTATGGTTGAAACTTCCCCTCTCAATCGGGAGGTTCAAATCCAGGCACGCACCACTGATATGTGCGTATTAGATTAGATTATTAGAAATTAGAAATTAATTATGAATCAATTATGACCGGTTTTCGGTGAAGAAAATCATCGTGAGGAAACCTACACACCCGAGAGTTCTATGAAAAAGTCCACCAATTCGCACTTGGCCAGCGTGGTGGACTATGGCCTAAACCTAAGCTAAATAAAAATAATTATGGTATAGTTCTATTTCAAATCCACTACATTAATTTAATGCGTTATGTTAAACAAAAATAAATAAATGTGATTTTAAATTTACTTCTCAAATAGCCTTACGCGTAACAACTTACACTCGGTTCTGTGACACGTCACGCGATTCCGGTGTCGGAGTCGGTACAAGTGTCTTTATTACCCGGATTCATTGCTAGTAGAAAGCCTTTTATATCTAGGTAATAAGGATATAATATCGACGTGGAAAAGCAATCTTGTTGTATCTCTAAAAATGCAACTTTACACTACGACCCAAAAAACTAATAAGAGATTCATAATTTTTAAAATCATAATTTTAAAGATATACAAAACAAGATACTACTACACCATCTAGGTCTATTAGAATTATATTTTGTAAATATTAAATTTCAATACCGCACTGGTAGTTACGATGCCACCACACATACCGCCTCCATTTCCGGGATCGACTTGCTGGACGTTTCGAGCCACTCTTGCCGCCCGCAATCCAGCGACTTTCTTACGACAGGCAGGGGATAGCGTAGCCTTATTCTATTCCGGAAACTACAGGAAGTGGTGCATGCCTGCCCGAATCTCGGATCCCCGACTAAGAGGACGAATTTTAACCGGGCCTTATAACCCGGAATTTATACTACCGGGCTATCACTATCAGTAATAAAATAAAATGTATTTATATTTATAAAATGATTCTTAAACGGAGTATAAAATGATTTATTATACAACATAGTGTATCTGTACCTGCTATAGGTGGCACGATGTGGTAGTTACAATTACCGTTATATTAAGGAACGTCCACGTATCGTCGAGGTATTCTGTCGAGGCCAGCACATAACACGTGAAATCAGGACCCAGCTGAGTGAAGATTCAGTGTCAGAGTATTAATAGAAACTACATAGTCACCGGTCGCAACGGTCGAAGTTCGACCGTAATTTAACTCAAAAGCTAAACTTCCTATTGCCCAAAGTAGCACGAATATTTCTCAAATTCAAATTATGAAGTTACACACAGGTGTTCATGGGTGGCAGTGGTAACTTACCATCAAATGGAACTGCTATTGAATTTGAGAAAAAAAAACGAAACTACAATGAACTTACTATGTTCCTTACAAACAGCAAATAGACATTTACAATAAATATAATACATAACGCTGTTTTATAACTATTGTCATATATAACTGTAGAAACACGCATTGACTTTCTAGTTAAAACAGCACACAGGTGTGTACAAAGCGCTAAGACAATGATCTAGCCTCCGCGGCCGTTACGCCGCCCACACGCTGTCGCCTGTCGCCTCAACGACACTACACTATATGTTACACTTGTCACTGGACACGCGCCACTCAGTATTACTTACTTTATGCATCATTGTAACGACATAGAACAGTATTATTATTTTCCAGAATCATACATTAAAGATTTGATAACAAAATAAGATTACATACCACACAATTACGGATATATTTTCTAGTTAAAATAGCACACAAGTGTGTACAAGCGTTAAGACAATGCTGATCTAGCCTCCGCGGCCGTTACGCCGCCCACGCGCTGTCGCCTGTCGCCGCAACGACACTCACTATATGTTACACTTGTCTCTGGACACGCGCCACTCAACATTACTTACCTTATGCATCATTGTAACGACATAGAACAGTATTATTATTTTCCAGAATCATACATTAAAGATTTGATAACAAAATAAGTTTACATACCACACAATTACGGATATATTTTCTAGTTAAAATAGCACACAGGTTTGTACAAGCGTTAAGACAATGCTGATCTAGCCTCTGCGGCCGTTACGCCGCCCACGCGCTGTCGCCTGTCGCCGCAACGACACTACACTATATGTTACACTTGTCACTGGACACGCGCCACTCAGTATTACTTACCTTATGCTTCATTGTAACGACATTGAACAGTTTTGTAATTTTCCAGAATCATACATTAAAGATTTGATAACAAATTTTTTTACATATCTCTGCTATATGTCTATAGACATAAATTTCTGTACTTACAAACATACAACACAAAACTACGGATAGAATTTCTAGTTAAAGCAGGACACAGGTGTGTACAAGCGCTAAGACAATGATCTAGCCTCCGCGGCCGTTACGCCGCCCACGCGCTGTCGCCTGTCGCCGCAACGACACTACACTATATGTTACACTTGTCAATGGACACGCGCCACTTAATATTACTTACCTTATGCGATAATTTCGTCATTATATTAGTATACCTCATGCGTTGTTATATAAAATGATATCAAACAGTATCTATTTAAGAGGATCACATGTTAAAAATGTGATAACACAATAATTTTACATATCACTTCTTTATATCTATAGATATAAATTGTTGTATTTACAAACGTACAACACAAAAATACGTATAGACTTTGTAGTTAAAGACATAAGCAACTATACTTAGATACATACATAAGAATAACATCGAACATGCAAAACTTTCTAGTTAAAACAGCACACAGGTGTGTACAAGCTCTAAGACAATGATCTAGCCTCCGCGGCCGTTACGCCGCCCACGCGCTGTCGCCTGTCGCCGCAACGACACTACACTATATGTTACACTTGTCACTGGACACGCGCCACTCAATATTACCTTATGCCTCATTGTAACGATATTTAAACTATTATTATTTACTAGAATCATACATTAAAGATTTCATAACACAATTATATTACATATCGCTATTTTATATTTGTCGACATTAATTGCTGTATTTATAAAAATACAACACACAAATACGTATATACTTTCTAGTTATAGACATAAATTGCTGTACAAAACATACAACACGCAATTACGGGTAGAATTTCTAGTTAAAACAGCACACAGGTGTGTACAAGCGCTAAGACAATAATCTAGCCTCCGCGGCCGTTACGCCGCCCACGCGCTGTCGCCTGTCACCGCAACGACACTACACTATATGTTACACTTGTCACTGGACACGCGCCACTCAACATTACCTACAATATGCGTCATTGTAATGATATCAAATAATAATACTATATAATATATCTTTAATGTATATTAAAGATTTGATAACACAATAAAGCGGATAACATACGTTACTCACTATTTCTAACTTTTACTTATCGATTGCGCTAACAACGTAGAATACTCCAGGTGTTTCTTGTGTTTTTGTCAGCCCCGGAGAGTGACACTATTACATGAGACTACTGTGAAAGCATTAAAAAGACTGTCGACATGTTTGAATTATTAAAGTTGAACCTTGCATTACATATTCAATAGATCAAACGTGCGTGTTACAAGCAATCAGACAATGCTCGATTTGGCCTTTGTAGCCTGAAATACATAAATAAATAAAATTAGCCTTTGAGGCCGTTACGCCGCCCACACCTGTCGCCTGTTGAAGCTATATGGTACCAGTACCAGACACAAGCCTCTTGCTATTATCATTCTATTATTTTTATATTTACTGAATATTTATTAATTTTACTCTGTTATGAGTTATTAGGTGGTTTACGGGCGGTTTAAAAAGATAAAATAGGATACATCCTAATCCGAACTTTCATTCATCTATTGTGGTAGCACTATACAATTTTCTAGATCTCCCTAGACGCGGAGAGTAAGTTAATAGCACGGGGCCTTATAAAAGTGTGTATATACGTACAAATAATATTTAAACCACGCATTGCCTATTCAATAGATCAAACGTGCGTGTTACAAGCAATCAGACAATGCTCGGTTTAGCCTCTGCGGCCGTTACGCCGCCCACGCCTGTCGCCTGTCGAAGCTATATGGTATGGACACATGCCTCTTGGTATTAACGTTATGTGGTATCGAGTACAGTTACACGGAATAGGTCCGCCGTGGACTCGATTCCGCGAATGCGTGTCAGTTCCTGATGCTATGTTCAGGTTGGTGTATTGTGATTTATGATGTAAGTCAAATTATACAAATATTTCTACAAATAGCAGTAAAATTACCTACGTAGTAAAAAAGTACGTAATTGGTGATCTCGTAAAAGATAGCCTAATGGTTGAAACTAAGAGCAGTGATAGCCTAATGGTTGAAACTTGCCTTCTCGATCGGGAGGTCCGAGATTCAAACCCAGGCACGCACCACTGATTCATGTGCGAAATTAATTATCACTGCTTTTCGGTGAAGGAAAACATCGTGAGGAAACCTACACACCCGAGAGTTCTTTAAAAAAAAAAAGTTCTCGGAGGTGTGTAAAGTCCACCAATTCGCACTTGGCCCGCGGTGGACTATGGCCTAAACTCTCTCATTCTGAGAAAAGACCCGTGCCCAGCAGTGTGACAATAATGGGTTGACGAGAGGTGATCTCGGATGAATGACGTGGTAAGGGAGTATAGTTAGTTATTTAGTCTTCACGGTAACGAGCTAAAATTCGCTGAACGACTTTGAGGTCTGTTGGTCCATTTATAATTGGTTCTTAATGTCCACGTGTAGTGACCACAGACCACTTAACAGGTTCTACCAAACCAGTGTAGTTCGACAGGGGAAGTACCACCGCCACACCTATTTCTAGCGTGAAGCATTTTTTGCAATTCGATGGAAGGGTGTGGTTGCCGGAACACTTTTATATGAGGCGACCATCATGATCCTCGGGACTGGTGAGTCCAAGGGCGGCAGTGACCACTTACTATCAAGTGGACTGCATTCTCGTTGGCCACTTCAATCAGATAAAAAAATCATTGTAAAATATATCATTGTGGGCTAGTTAGCTGCATATTTGTTTAGTTCCGCGAGTTATTTTATTTTGGCCTCCATAAACATGTTAGTTTACCTAACATTGTATAAATTACTTGTGATTAATGGGGAAGGTGTCTTGTTCTGTCATTATAAATTGAGTTGGACTTGTAAAGAAACAACAATTCAATCAATGATATTAATTATATTGTAAGGAGGTGATGACAAATATTACCATTTAATTTATACATATATTCTGTAATTAATTTATTGAAGTTACTTACTTTGTTTTGCCATTTATTACGACCTCAGGTTGAAATTTAAACCTATCTCATGGACTTTAACTCCATGGGCAGCATTATACATTAACCATGACAATATAAAAAACCGCGTGCGGCACACAGGGACTGCGAGAAAGCTATTGCACAGCATTTTTTATCAACTTGCATTAGAATTATTATGCAATTAGAATTATTTATTTATTTATGCAGTATTTTTTTCTTTGATATTAATTCAAGTTTCGTCTGATTTCCGAGCAACTCGTCACGACCCGTGCGAGCGTACTGTCGTATACAAACACGTTAAGCGAACGCTCGGTCGCGCTACATGGTACGCGGAGATAGGGGTGTTAGGTTTTTTTCCGTTACGGAATTCGGTCGCCGCGCTCAAAGGCCGCGATAAAAGCTATGCTTAAAATGAAAACGTCTAAGAGTCTGTGATAAAATAAGAACTCTTTATTGCATAGATTTCCTATCATTATCCTTCATCATAAAGCAATGATACTTAATTAAATGACATATCATTTATAAAAAATCAATAGTTCAGTATTTCCACCTTGTGCTGTCGATTGAGAGGCCGGCCAACCTCACGGCTATCACTGCTACAAAAACACTTAGAAAACTAGCTTTTACACGCCCGTAACGTACATTTGCATAAGTAATGTGAAACAACAGGAACGCTATTAATTGCGAGTAAGGAAGTGTGGGGCAATCGTTACGAAACGCAACGCGCTAACAACGCACTGTACACGCCCTATCTTGTATCGGACAATTGCGACGACTAGTTGCATCTTGCGGTTTCACTTGTTCAATGGGTCGAAAAGTAACATTATTGTTAAATTGTTAAAAGAAAAAGACTGCATTAATACAACATGGTTTGTAGTTTTTATAATAATTTAATATTTTATTTTAATTTATTTCACTAATTTAAATTTTTGGAGTTTGCGTTAAAATAGTAACATGAAAATGTTATAATAAATACACTTTTGTTGTGTTTTATTTAGGTAGTAGCTTTAAGTTAAATCTTATATTGTAATAATAATCAAAAAAATGTTTTTTATCTCTGGTTTCAGACGCCATTTTCAAACATTATAGGTACAGCCTAAGTTACGTTGCAAACTGAGTCAATTCGAATAATCATACTAATATTATAAAAGCGAAAGTTTGTGTGTATGTTTGTCACTTCTTCACGTTGGAGGGAGTTAGCGAACACTCTGGATTAACATATAGGCTACTTTTTACTGTGGGAAAATATCTTATTCCCACAGGACAAGCGATACATCGATTTTTTTAACGCGGGCAAAGCTACGGGGTTCAGCTAGTAGGTATGTATGTCATATATTACAATCCATCAAGCAGTTTAGGCCAACATAAGTACATACATACATACATAGGTATATACGCTCGGAACACATGGTCCTCCTTCTGCAGCAGAAGGATAAATAGGAGATAATGCGCGAAAAGTTGAGAATAAATTATACCTATACTTGTAACTTATATACTGTGATTGAGAGCAATGGTAGATTACTTGCATTATGTGAATGTCTTTTCGTATGTGTCGTCAAGTTAGATTTCTATATTTAATTTAATAACGTTACTATTCAACCATATTTCCTAAATAGGCGTAATTTACATTCATTTTATGCACTCTTCATGTTGATGTTCACATCCACCTTTTTTGATCTGTTGCTTTTATTGATACGAGTTGGTACTTGTCCAACGTAGTTTGCCTGACTTTAATAATAGAAATGATATTTTAACTACCATAGACAAATTTTGTATAAGTATGTATTTGTAATGTTATGTTATATAAGTATGTTTTGAACAAGTAAGCAGACTTCTGACAAAAACGTGTGTATTGGATATAAGGGTAAGTAAACATACAGACATACTTTGCGTAATAATGCTTAATACTATAGAGGCCTAGGTGCCGTGAAGCACCGGTTTTAAATGACACTATTTTTTTCTCTTGGATGTAGTAAAATATTTCATTATTAAAGGCACCTCAAAGGGCTGATGGATGGACAGGAATCCTCAAATACATTTTTAGATATATAAAGCTTGAAAACTTAGCCCTCATCAGTAGCACAGCAGACCTCAGGTAGGATGCCTATCATATGAGATACCTACTTTATCTCTTTATAGAGCTAGTATTGAGTTCAGTCATCATGGTGATGAATCATAATCTTGCGCTTATTACGTTGCGTCGATGTGTTAGCAACTGTTTCTTTATTAACTTGCTATTAGTCAATTATTTGTTTATTTAATTTATTTGGGAACACAGTGATTTGAGATTAAATTCCTAATAATATAATTTCCGAGTAGATCAATATTATATCTGTTTTGGCATAAAACATTTTTTTTTATCTGACTGAAGTAGCAAACGAGCATGCAGTCCACCTGACGGTAAGTGGTCACTGCCGCTCATAGACATCTGTAATCAACTTCATACAGAACATAGATTCCATCTGAAGTCAATCACAGATGCGTTGCTACTCCCGAGGTTGCTGTGAAATGTGAAAGTGTGCCGGCAACCACACCCTTCCATCGAAACGCAAGAAAAGCTTCACGCTACAAATAGGTGTGGCGTTGGTACTACCCCGGTCGAACTACATTGGTTCTACCACCTTCAATTACTTTCTGTTCTTTAATAATATTAATAGATAACGGCGTGTCTTCCTGAAGAAACGATGGTAGTAAGTCAATGCAATTCTTAAACTGTACAATCTATATACACGCTTTCTACACTCACAACCCCACACTAGGTTTTTCTCCTGTGTCGTAGGTACTATGGACACGCACAAGACGTATACACAAACATCCAGATTACCGACCCTGTAATACCGATTCTGGCCGGCAATCGAACCCGAAACTCATTCCGCGTCAGACTGGTATGGTAACCGCTCCGCCACGCTGGTTGTCCTATATATACAAGTATGTTGTCCTTGAGGCTTATAAATGTTCAGTAAATAATATGAAGGAGAAATTATTATTTCACTAAGACTTTGTCACCAATGTACAATAACAATGATCACTTAACGTCGAACATACAAATTTTTATACGGATTACCGTATTTTTTTTTAAAGCGATTAAGCGTCACTTTCGCCAAACAATAAAGACAACTAGCTGAACCCCGCAGCTTCCCTCGCGTTAAAAAAACGATGTATCGATTGTCCCGTGGGAGTAAGATATTTTCCCACAGTGAAAAGTAGCTTATATGTTAATCCAGAGTGTCAGCTAACTCCCTACCAAAATTTATGAAAATCGGTCCAGCAGTTTAGACGTGAGAAGTAACAAACATACGCACTCACAAACTTTCGCCTTTATAATATTAATATATTTCATTTAGAACAGGGGAACATTTTTTCCTGAAATCCATTACAATTGCGTTGCTACTACCGAGGACTGGATAGCCTCATTATGAATGTGACCAGGCAACCACGTCCTTCCACAACTGTTTGACACTAGAAATAGGTGTGGCGATAAAACCTCCCAGTGGAACTGCACTGATTCCACATTATAACATTGTATGTAATTACACAACCATTTATAACAATTTCCACATATAATAATTTAAACGCATAACCGATAACTAAGCAATGGTTCACTTAATTAAGGAATTAGCTCACGCCCGCGATACAAGATAGGGCGTAGCGTGTTTCGTAACACACTTCCGTAGTCGCAATTATTGATTGCGATACCAACTATTTACTATATACTTTGTAACATAGTCGCCAAAATGTACGATGATCGTTCGTTATTGTTATTTACATTCAATATTGAAGTGAAACTTCTTTATCGGGGTTGGAAAAAAATTTAGTGTAACATTTTTTCGTTACGCGCCATCTTTTTCCGTTACGCGCCATCGTTTTTTATTCCGTTACGCGCCATCTTTTTCTTATCCCTACAACGCGTGATATTAGATAGATTATTATAAATAAGAATTTAACTTTATTTAACCAATTTCTGTAAAGTTGCATATAGTAAATTATTTTTTGAAAAATAACGTCATAAAGAAGTTTCACTTCTTACGAGTGTACGCTAGTACAAGCACACATTTTTATTTATAATATTTACTTTTTCTTTTAATTTTAAAATATTTTATATTCCCCTAGCTGTAAGTAAAATTTGATATAAGTGTATGTTATTTATTTATATTTTATATGTGTTAATGAATGTGAATAGCATGTAGTACTATTAATGGTTGGAATAAACTATTCTTTCTTTCAAAGTTTGCGAAGAGAATCCGTCGAGGTGCGACTTTAATGGTACGACTTTTTGATCATCTTTTCATCAGCGCGTTTTTTGTCTTATAGTAGCAGTGTTAGGCGTGTCTGTTTCCTTGTTTAACGGGTCTGGTAGAGGTGCTTTTATTAGGTGATCTTACTTGGTCCTTAGATGTAGCAATTCTGTCAGCGATCTTAGGTCTACAATACTATGCAGGGTGGATTGTTGTTGTAAATGGGCGGCAGTTACAACTTACCATCAAGTGGACCAAATCGTTTGTTGCTTCTAAGTATTAAACTAAGACATGCGTCTGTGTTTTTTTCCCTATTTTTGCACCACCTTAAATTTTTTCTGCACTTCCTTAAGGTTGACTGGGAGAAAATGCTATTAAGCATTAAGTCCGCCTTTTGTCCATTGTTTTTTTTTATGGTCAGTAAGGGTTAAATAAATAAATAAATAGAATGCGTCCTAACGTAACTATAGCAAATTTAATGTTCTCCTATTTTTGTTGTTTATCTTTTTTGTAAATTTAAATCAACTCCGATAAGATTGAAAAATTACTACTACATCTTAGGTATTACTGAGATAGTAACATCTAAGATGTAGTAGTAATTTTTCGTAAGTCTAATCCGAAATTGTAATATCTCATGCCTGCTTTGCTGCAATAACAGTAAGGTATATAAAAATGTACATATAGGTAATATAAATAAGTATAGCGGGTTTTTGTCAATGTTACACAATTTTGTGAACACAATGTGTGAACAACAACAAACAACTTGTGTACATTAAAGAACTTCAATCTTCACAAGTTGTTTGTAGAAAAAAAATAATTATCATTACTCGTGTATGTTTCGTGATATGCAAGATTGCAAGAGAAATCACATAAAGAATCAGTTGACACAGTACTATGTCTCAAACTTACCCTAATTTGAGACACAATACTGTGTCAATTGGTGGTCATATGATGCAACATCAATCCAGTGTCGGGTAACTACAGAGAGACAAAAAACTAGGTGTTAATAACACAACTTTCATTCAAAAATAAGCGTAACGGCGGTGGTCATTAAATCATACTTATCTCCCTGATAATTTATTACACTTATCTATCTGCTCCTATAATTGAAGTATTAATTTGTTTTTTTTTTCCACACACACTTTCTACACTCATAGCCCCAAAGTAGGAGTTACTCCGGTGTCGTGGGTGCCATCGACATACAAAGACACACAAATACTCAAACCCAGAACTGATATCTAAATTCATCATCCATATACCTGTCTGGCCAGGAATCGAATCCAGAACCCACTGCATGTCAGACCGGTATAAAAAAATAAAAACATATTATTGATTTAACACGTTCACATCATATTGAACAGGTCGCAAGAGCACTGTACTAGGTACGAGACCTGTGTTACAGGTACCCCGCTCATCCACTAAGACATAATACATGTGTTATTTAACAGACAGACTAAAGTAATTATTTTAAATTATTTTAAATGTGTGTGTGTGTGTCGTCATATTTGTATCTCATACAAAGAAACTTCAACTTGTAAGATAGTAGAATGTGTATGATTCGAGAAGAGTAGCATACCTTATGCTTAATGCTTAAGCACTGTTCCCTTTCAGTGCAAGTTTGTGGTGTGTCGGCTCAATACATTAGGAGACTATCTTAAACTCGCGAGTAGCAACGCATCTGTGACTTCAGATACCGCCTTGTTCTGTATGCATTAGCTTACAGATCTACATGGGTGGCTGTAACCACATGACTACACATGACATGTACTTCACAGTTATTTGCTACTTCAATCTTTTAAAAAAAATGTTATTTATTATTTTTTTTATTTATGTTAAACAGTTTTCTTTTCCAAATTACAACTTAATGCTCTCAGTCAGCACTTAGTTTTAGCAGAGCTATATTCATTAGACGTGCAGTTAGTTGCCTTTGGCTTCAAGTATCTGGTGTTAGGATCTTAGCAGCCGTTCGCCTACACGTTTCTGCTACTTTGCAATGTAATCAGAATGCCTACAAGGTTTCCCCGCGGCCTAGTATAAGGTTTTTCTGTTAGTATAATATTGTTATGGTAAAGTCGAACGGCTAGTGTCTTTCTTATCGAGATCGTTTTTTTTATAATTCCGATGTATAATACGAGTAGATAACATAATCCGAATTATGATTAATTTTATAAAAAATAATAGTATTCAATTTGATGTCTTATTTATGAGTAAGTACCTCAGTGAGAATAAAAAAATCGAAAGCATTTATTAGCGCTTTAAAAGAAAGTCTTGTCGGAACACTTGATGGGAAGTCAACGTCGATTAACACCAGAGGATTCGTCAATGCGTTACCGGCTTTGATCAATAGTTCTTTTGCACTTTTAAATCTTAAAAACTTAAAACGCTTTCTATGAGGCGACCCTCATAGTCCTCGGGAGTAGCAACGCGTCTGATTGACTTTTGACACATAGAACCAATGTTCTATTTGAAGTTGCTTACAGGTGTCCATGGGCGGCAGTGACCACTTACCATAGGGTGCACTGCATGCTCGTTTGCTACTTCCATCAGAGAAAAAAAAATCAGTGGCACCGTCGTCATATCTTTTTGTGTAACACCAACAGAGTTCAGCGCTACTATGTTCTTTTCCGAAGGGTGTGATAAGAAAGGCATACTAATCCGAGGCTTTCCAATTGTTAGTGTAGTTGTAGAATAGGAGTGGCAACGTATCTGTGACCAACATCAAGTATCACACTGATCTTTTGGGAATGATTATGAATGACAATAGGCAAGTGGCTACTTGCCATAAGATGGACTCTCGTCTCGTCAAGCCATTATTGTCTCATTGCTGGGCACGGGGCTTCTCTCAGGTTGAGAGAGTTTAGGCCACAGTCCACCACGCTGACCAAGTGCGAATTGGTGGACTTCACACACCTTCGAGGACATTTTTTGAAAGAACTCTCGGGTGTGTGAGTTTTATCACCCTTTTACCTTCACCGAAAAGCATTGACAATTAATTTGTAATACGCACATAATTGTAGAAAAATCAGTGGTGCGTGCCTGGGTTTGAACCTGAGACCTCACGATCGAGAGTGTAAGTTAACCCCTAATGGTTGAAACTTACACTCTCACTGCTCTAAGATGGACTATACCTATTAAAAACAAAAAGGTTAGTAGTAGCATACAAAACTTATAATACCACCCTACATTTTTTATCAATGTTCCCACGTTTTATTTCCATGTACTTATATGAAAACAATAAAGAGATTAATAAAGACTTAGATATTCGTAGTCATCCACTAACACACAACAAATAAACCACTCACAAGTATGATAATCAATTCCACACCCTCAACCCTAACGCAATTACACTGCTAATTTACCCCATTTAACCACAATAAAGGGAGTTTTCACGACGCAAACATTGTAATATCTTCTGATACGCAACTAATTAATGCCCGCATGGTAATAATGGATATTAAAGGTAACACTGATCTATTAATTAATAGAGTACTAAAGGGATAATTAAGGATGTCTCTTGCGTTTGTGTTTATGTATGGATGTGTTTTTCTTTTATGTTTATGGAAACTGATAATTACTGCCGTGTGCCGTGTCTTGAATAGCACCAATTTCTCTCTTTCCTCCTTGGAAAGGTTTCCATAGGCTTCTTATTTTTGTTCTCGAGAGAGTTTTTCGAGAGTTATGTGGGATTTTTACTTCACTAACTCCAAGTTGGCCGTCCTCTGCTACAAAGAGAACTCCGGGATCTCCAAAAGAACGCAACCGGAGTCTTCTAAACGCGTTGCCACAAGAGTTCTTCCCAGGTGAGCAATTGGGCCCACCGGTCTTTACGACGGTATGCGACCACGCCCTCCTTCCCAGGGTCGTCTGATGGAACGGTTGGAGTTCCCAGTCTAGCCGCCCGCAGCCCCGGAAGCCCCTTTTAGTCGCCTCTTATAACGGGCCAGGTATATCGTAGTCCTTTTCTGATCCCGGAACTACGGGGACGTCGTAGGCGGTATCTTAGTGACAAAATCCAGGAAATGGGCAACAGTGTCTTATTTTGTAACAAAAACACTCACTGCGGTTATCATCATGCCAGGACAGGAAAACTCATTGTCTACGTCTATCAATATACCTCAAGAGGCTGATGGATAGAAATCATAGTATATGAACACGCATTTGATCATAATAAGTGGTATTTATGAACACTTATTATCAAATAAAGCGAATTTAGTTAGTGCCTTAGCTGTTAATACTGATCTTCTAAGACACATAAATATACTCTCAAAATGTATACGTGTTGTCGAGTTCCGTAAGGTTTGAGCTTCCGAAGCAGATTGCACTGTACGGATTACTAAAAAAACTTTTTGAATGTGTTTTGTAACATTGAATGTTAAAGTATAAAATAATAAACGACATCGCGAAGAATAAGATAATTTATTTCAGCTCAAAATCAAGGTGGGTCCGTATTTGATTTTGACATTTTAAACCGATTTTGAAAAGTAAAGTTCGCAACTCGCCCGATATTTTTAAGAACTAAGCCGTTATTGACATAAGTCTTTGATAGGAATTATTTTAGGCGTTTATAAAGGCAGTTACATTTATTTGATTTGGACTTAGATGAGTGAAAACAAACAGCTAGAGATAGAAAGGTACGGTATACATTTTACGTAAAGGTACGATAAATTCTTGCTTGTAAATTCCATTCAGTTGAAGCATACATTAGTTGCAATGTATAGAGCTCGGTACAAACTATATTAGAGATGTCAGTCACAAATCAACGACTGGAAGGCATTTCAATATTGATACAGTTATCAATCAATACGTACGGGATATGTAAAGTTGAGTTGAATTGTAATTCTGTTTGTGTGTTGTGAATTTTGAGCTATAATTTTCTATTCAAGAATTTTCCTGGTTTTTTTTTTTGGCGTTTAGTATTTGATGGGATCCTAGTTTTATTTCCATCAGTCAATTAAGTTGAATTATACGTATTATAAAATACTTGGTTTGCGTACAATACTTGGTTTTATTTTATGTGCTTTTTAACTAACTTGTGGGATATCATATTATTGCTAAGTCACCAAAAAACCCAAAAAAAATCACCAAAAAATTTTGCTGTTTTGGAACGTATAGAGTTATAGTTATAGTAGTTATAGCCTAATGGTTGAAACTTGCCCTCTCAATCGGGAGGTCAGAGGTTCGAACCCAGGCACGCACCACTGATTTATGTGTGTATTATATTATCATTATACATTAATTATCACTGCTTTTCGGTGAAGGAAAACATCGTGAAGAAACCTACACACCCAAGAGTTCTTTAAAAAAAAAGTTCTCGGAGGTGTGTGAAGTCCACCAATTCGCACTTGGCCGGCGCGGTGGACTATGGCCTAAATTCTCTCATTCTGAGAGAAGACCCGTGCCCAGCAGTGGGACAATAATGGGTTGACGACACATGTAGTAATACCGGAGAAGTTCCATCGCCACAGCTATCGCTATCTTAGCGTTAAGCGATACTTGCAGTTTGTTGAAAGAATGTGGTTACCAGCACATTTTTATATGAGGCATATTAGTCCTTCGAAGTAGTAACGCATATGTGATTGACTTCAGACAGAACAATTGTTCTGTATGAAGTTGCTTACAGATGTCCATGAGAGGCAGCGACAACTTACCTTCAGGTCGACTGCATGCTCGTTTGCTTCTTCAATCTTATTTTTTATAAATCCATTGTATTCCCATTTGGCGTGTACCTACCTCTCCAAATGACTAAGTTGAATTCGTTTACCTATCAGAACTATAAGCAGAACTTTCAGGCATGTAGATTGACGGTGTCTTCCTTCAAAACATGAGGTGATTAATTTTTAGATTAGTATATCGTCCGTGGAAAGGCAGTAATGCTAAAGCGCCAAAAAAGCATTTGTGGGAAATGTGGTTTGAAGTTGTTTTTTATAGAAAAAAATGTCACCTTTATTTTTGGCGGGGCCATGTTGAGTAGTATGAACTCCCAACAACAAAATCCCACCAAAAATAAAGGTGACATGATTTTTTTTCTGTAAAAAACAATTTCAAAACTTCATTTCCCACAAGTGCTATATAGCTTTAGCATTATTTCCTTTTAACTCATATATATTCTTCTAATTTAAAAGGTTCCTTTGAAAAACCAAAATTAATTTAAAAAATGTGTCATTTTTATCACATAGAATACGAAATTTGTTAGACTTATATTTTAGAAGTCTATATTGTTATTTCGTCTTCGGTTAGATACACATGCCATTACAATTGATGATCATTCATGTGGAGGCTGTAGCATGTTATGGACAATGTATGGCCGAAGTCAGCACAAATCAATGTCAGTGGTAGAGTAAGGCGATTTTAATATCTAGTTATTGTTGATAAATTGTTTATTTACTTTGCTTATACTAAAATAACTCTTCTTATACTAAATTAGGTTTTGTGTTTGTGTTGTCTTTATTATTTTTACATTCATAATTTCTTTCTAGCATAGTAAAGATATATTTTAATACTTAACGGGTACTCACGATATGCGGTTTTTGATTTCTTTTCGGATTGTTTTTGCCGATATTTCGACCCAGTTGCATGGATCGTGGTCACGGCGAAACTGCGGTGGCGGGGAGAAACCGTTGACAAGCACTAGTGATAGTTAACCTATCTACCCTATGTCTAGTTCGTTTTTCTTTTTTAGGTTCCATATCACGACACACTACACTAACGCACCGAACTTTGAACTCTATGTGATTTACATAAACTAACCACTGGATTCCACGTTTGCGCTAACCCTATAACCGCATATCGTGAGTACCCTTTAAGTATTAAAATGTGTCAATTCCGCGATGATATTAGTCTAAAATCATATAAAGGAAAGATATCTTTAACTGCATCTGAAGGATGCTCGCAAAATGATATGATTCGAACTATGAACTTACATTAGGAGGGGGAGAGGTAGTTGTCCTCCGCATCTCTCCTCTAAGTGGACTCTCCTTAACATAGGTGAGAAAAGATTTTTCCCGAACTATGCCAAGGACCAATACAGAGTCTTTTCAGGATAATTCTTGACAAACACTTCGACCGAAAAGTAAGAACTGTTTTACGCTAGAAATAGGAATGTAAAAACTACTTTAAAACTAAACATGTCCGCTAAATTACATGTATATCAAGCGCGTGTATTATATGAGTATGTGTTACATGGGTATATTCTAAAAAACTAAGTGGAATACCCAAGGAGACTTTCCCGTTAACATTATTACAAAACCATATACAGAATGTACCGAGTTCGCCGTCAATGTTTTTGTCAGTCCTAAATAATTCTAGGTATTAAGGCATTTTCCAGCAGGAATACAACACAGGTGCGTAGATAGGCAACGGAACACGCACCAAAAACGGTATTGTTTGCCACCTCTCTAACGCTATTAACAACCTGTTGCCAATAATAAAATAACTGAACACTATGCCCTACATTTGAGGCTTTAGCCATTTGCACGACTGAACGCGGTGAACGATAAAATCGCTTGAGTAACGACGACGTAATAAGTGTAATGAGGTAACAAATTGAGTGTATCAAATACATCGGTAATGTACAGACTCGATTTTTTGGTTATTAAACTCTTGATAGAATCGAGGTGTTGTCCAGTTATAAAGAGCTGATGCAGTTTCCTTTTCAAAGCCATATTATTAAAAAGCATAGAGGCAGTCGATTAGTGTGTTTGTCAGCACACTTGAGGCGACCATCATAGTTCTTGGAAGTAGCAACGCTGTGATTGACTTAAAATAGGAATGTTTTTTTTGAAGTTGCTTACAGATGTCCATGGGCGGCAGTGACTACTTACCATTACGTGGACTGCATGCTGGTTTAAAAAAGACTCTTTAAGTTTATAAACGATGAGGATAAATAATTTTTATTTAAAAGTTATTTATTTAAGGAGATACATCGTAAACAGCGACAGATGGTTGGTAGACTTAACTTCGTGCACACGCAGGATCTATGTCATGTTTTTTTTTAAAAAAAACGAAGAAAAACATATCTTCAATTTAAGCAATAATAACATCGTTCTCCTTTATTAGGGCATTAAATCATAGTCCAGGGTATTATGGAATTATGGAACAGGGTATTATGCAACCATTCTTCCAAAGACCTGTTAGATCTATCTATCGTTTTTTTACGTTATACTAAGCGATAATTAATATAAAACATATCTTGCATATGTATATTGATAATCAGAGGGACTTGTTTGGTATTTGAACCTCGTACCTCCCAAATTCAATCACTAGACTTAAACAGCTGTACTATCGTAAACACTATAATTTTTGCAATATGTTGTATTATCGTTTCTAGTTGGCGATACAACACTTTCCTCGCGGTCCATTATTGTGCTGAATACTCGTGATCTTATTAGTAGAAATCACGCGCGAAGGAACAATTATTATTCTAAGACTTAATTTTAAAGGACCATTATGTATGTAAGTGGGCTGCATATTTGTATAATGGCGTTCTCTGTTAATTATCTGTGTTTATTGGTAGTAAAAATGATTTCGTGGTACAGTACAACATTGATAGTAAGAAATATTTTTGGAATGACAATTCGTAGTATCAGAATTAAATGATGAGGAAGTCACTCATATGTTATATTTCACTTGATACATAGAGAAATATCTTTTAAAAGGAATTTTCAGTAATAAATTTAAATCGTGAGGAAGTCGTTATGACCTTTTTAATTTATATGGCCAAACCGATTTTGTTAAAAGTTATTATAGACATAGTATAAACATAAATCGATAGAAAGACTTATTTATATATTTTCGATATTCTGTCGTACTGTCGTACCATATAAATACACGTTAGGCGGAGTGGGCGTGTTAGGTTTATTTCGTTACAGAATTTCTTGATTCGGTCGCCGCGATAAAACTCGCGATAAAAGCTATGTAATAGCTTAAAATGTTTAAAAGCATTACACGTTTTCATTTTAGGGCATTCTTTGCAAATTGTTTTGAGGCTAGTACTAAGTAAGAATTGAAGTGCATATCAAACAAAAACATTGTAAGCTGTAGCGCATGTTAGTGTTATCGATACTGGAATAGATATATCCACTAAGTCCTAGATTTGTGGCTTCATTCCGATGCAGAATTATGGAGACGTTTGAGCGGGTGAGATGTGACGCGGGCACACGCTAAACGGTGTGAGGAGGATTGTACACTGTGTGCGGGTTTTTAAGCTTGAGACCATTTTTTTCTAGTGAGGTTCAGAGAGCTCACTAGAAAAAATATGGAATGATTTTGTACAGAGATTAAGTGATAGGATTATTTAGCGAACGTTAGTAAGATTTCCAAAAAAAATATTCTGTCATACTGACATTATGTCGATTGATTAAGACTTGACATACATAGCTGTATTGCAGACAAAAAATAATCAATGGGTAAAGAGTCGTAGATGATATTTTTCGTCCTGATGTCTTTTAGACTTATCTACTATATAGAAAAGGATAAGAAATCAGTTTAATTTCGTTCGTGATGGTCGTATTAAATCTTACATGGTCAAGACTACACAACCCGTGGATAGAGAAAGAAAAAAATAAGTGTAATGCAATAAAAATGTGTGCGTGTACTAGCGTACACTCGTAAGAAGTGAAACTTCTTTATGACGTTATTTTTCAAAAAATAATTTACTATATGCAACTTTACAGATATTGGTTAAATTAAGTTAAATTAGATAAAGTTTAATAATAGGCTTTTATTAAACTTTATCTAATAATCTAATCTATAATAATCTATCTAATATAGGTGGTAGGGATAAGAAAAAGATGGCGCGTAACAGAAAAAGATGGCGCGTAACGAAAAAATGTTACACAAAATTTTTTTCCAACCCCGATAAAGAAGTTTCACTTCAATAAATTGCAAGCTGAAGTGGCATTGAAGAAGGAAAACCTCCAATAAAGAGTGATCATATCTAAGAAAAAGTTTACAACTCAAATTAATATAACTAGTAACTGAATTTGCTCACCACATTATTTTAATGTTTAAAGGTTCTTTCACACGTTAAATTATTTTACCTATCGTAAAGCAGTGCAATGTACAAACTCTCTTACCTACACAACACAGCCGTCCCAATTAATGAACAATTACTAAATAATAAACTACTTCAAAGCAGCAGCATCTCCTTGTGTAATCTACATCTACTGCGGTCACCAACACGCTTGCCAGGCGCGGTGACTAGCGGCAAAAAACCCCCTAATGGTCGCCCCCCTACCAGATGGACCGATGACCTGAAGAAGACAGCGGGAAACCGTTGAATTCAGAGGGCACAGGACCGGTTGGAGTGGCGCCATTTAGGGGAGGCCTATGTTCAGCAGTGGACATCAAAAGGCTGATGGATGGATGGATGGATGGAAACTACTTCATTATAAAATACTAATATTCACAGTGCAATGATAGACATTATAGACTTACATATATCAGATGAATATCAGTTGAGCTCTTTCACATACCAATGTTAAATCCCTTTATTCTACACATATAAACCAGCAATGTACAATCTCCTTTACCTTGCACAACACAGCTATTGCAAACAAAACTCAGCTCTACTCCCCAGCATTGCGGTATATATACATACGCATACACTTCATCTGTCCGTCCGTCTGTCTCGGCTGATGTGTGGCTGGTGCGTGTTGCAGACTCCATTACGGACGCGAATTATGTTCGCCTGTCGCGTTAGCCCACGACCATACTTTTACATATTCAAATTCGAATAAGCTATGGGAAAGTTATGCTAAGTACACAAAACTTATTTCGTATGTGAAGGTATGGCCAGTATGTAGCAATGATAGCCTAATGGATGAAACTTGCCCTCTCGATCGGGAGGTCTAAGGTTCGAACATAGGCACGCACCACTGTTTTTTCTAAAATTGTGTGCGTATTAGAAATTAATTATCACTGCTTTTCGATGAAGGAAAACATCGTGAGGTAACCTAAACACCCGTGAGTTCTTTAAAAAAAGTTCTCGGAGGTCTGTAAAGTCTATCAATTCGCACTTGGCCAGCGCGGTGGACTTTGGCATAAAACTCTCTCATTCAGAGAAAAGACTCGCGCCTAGCAGCAATAATGGATTGACGACAGAACTATGGAGCAAAAAGAAGTTAACGATTTAAACTTCTATACGCCACCTCTGACATATTGGTTTTGTTTTGGAGTAGTGATCTACATACTGTGCAGACACGTAAAGGGCACGAGATTCGATTCATGGTGAGACCGATATAGAAATTATGAATTTAAATAGTTTATTTAGTAAAGGCTCTCCCTTCTTCCCGCCAGGTCAGGTGATCATGCCTCGGGAGCGGCCGTGCTCCGACACTCGTTGTTCGGAACTTGTATATATGCGGGGTGTTGAGAATATTTCGATAGCGTGTTTCAGAATACTATTACCGCCATCTCTTGATAAGTTGCGGGAGGTCACCACAGTTTAGTTAAAATTTGATGTAGCAAACGAGCATGCAATACACTTTAGTATAAGTGGCCACTAACGCCCACTGTCAGTACAGAGATTCTATCTGAAGTGTGTCCCAAATGCGTTGCTACTTCCGAGGACTAAGATGGTCGCTTCGTATAAAAATAAACCGGCAACCACACCCTTTTACTGAAACGTAAAAAATCCTTCACCAAATAGAAACAGTTGTCGGCGGTACCTCCCAGGTCGAACTGTTGGCTGTATCACCTGCAAATATTTGGACATGACATGTTATTGTGTGAACGTAGAACTCACTATATATGGATTGTTATATTGTTCGTAGAAAGCTTGGTATTACTTATTTATCTATAGAGAGAATAAATGATATTAGAGATTTATTCATACCTTGTTGTTTTTTCACTATAATATAAACACACTTTAAGCGTAGTTCTTGGTCTATCTTCAAGATTTATCTCGATTTCCTAAGAAATGTACACACTTAATTATACTTCAGTTAAGTATTAAACATTTGGAATATTAGTTTATAATTTTATCAGTTAAGCAAATTATGACAGAGTATTACAAGACACTTTAAAAATACACAGACATATTTAAAAAAATAGACGTATCTATCGTAATCTATCTAGACCAGTGGTCGGCAACCATTCCGCAACGCAGGCCACCGAGCTAACTAGCTAAATGAGGAGTTTACCTCAGGTAGATGCCAGACAGATTGCATTTTGACGTAGTATTTAAATTTTACTGCAAAAAATGCAAAGAAATTTTGGCAAAACTTTGGTGTCAAAAATTTAGTAAAGCTTGACGGCGGAACATAAGAGCTTAGTTGAGTAAATATTCAGAAAAAAAAACGATCAAAAACAATGACTTCGAAAGGCCGATGAGTTACAGAGTGAAGTTCTAGGAAGATCCGCGGGCCGTAAAAATAGCGTCGAGACTACAGGTTGTGAACCGCTGTTCTAGACTAATTTCAGGAACGCCTAATAATCAAGCTATTAAAATCTACTTATTAAACGTTGTTAAAAGTTTAAACTGTTTTATGTTGGCAATTATAGTAGAATTTATGGACTTGCTAATATTTAACGATCATGTAGTTTAAGTGACTTAAAGCCGTATTTCTATCTATGAACCTAATGCCTTCTTGGAGGTCGGTTATAGATGCGAGACTACCAATGAGAACTAACTTGAAATGCACCTGCAAGTGTATTTGACTAAACTTTTTCAACATGAGTAGAGCAGTGCCCTAAGTTCGAATTTATTACGGTCCGTCTATACTAAAACATTGCGTGCATGCAATGTTTTTTTTTTATCTGAAATAATAAACGAGCATGCAGTCCACCTGATGGTAAGTGGTCACTGCCGTCCATGGACATCTGTAAGCAACTTCATATAGAACATGGATTCCATCTGAAGTCAATCACAGATGCGTTGCTACTCCTGAGGACTTGGATAGTCGCCTCATATAAAAGTGTGCCGGCAACCACACCCTTCCATCGAAATACAAGAAATGCTTCAAGCTAGACATAGGTGCGGCGGTGGAACTTCCTCGGTCGAACTACACTGGTTCTACCACCTTTAAAATATATGTGTAACATTCTCCTCCTTGTCATTTTTCGTGATTTTTGCCGCCCCCACTTTAGATCAGCACGTGATTAATGGACGGCCCAATAGGCGAAGGTGACAACCTTCCATCAGGTAGTTTCTGTCTTATTATTAGGCTCATGTATAAAAAAGTGGTCAATGATCGTCACTCGGTATGCGGTTTGTACTTCAGCAGTACTATTAGCAAGTGTGTTAGCATTAACAGTTGCCCAGTTCGGTCATAAAGCCAGGCATTCAGGGCACCGGTTTATTGTTGGTTGTCGCAACACAAGTGGAAGGACGTGTTTATGAGCTCCGACTGCGATTAATTTGATACTATACTAGTTGGATAACGCGGCTCTAAGATTTTCATGTCGACTTTTGAAATTTGTATTAGGTTATAAAATATCAAAGATTCCGAGGATTTAATAAAGACGTAGGCAATATAATGGATTAGGCTGATTATTGGAGTGTCTATCAATTGAATAATATTTTCTTGTATTTTCATGACAAGTATTAACCTACAACAAATCTCAAATAACATTACCCAGGATGTTCTCAACATTAAATTTGAAATGAAATGAATCCATCTGATTCTATGTACTACACATAACAGCATAGCATGACAGCAGATAAAATCAGGTTGTGTTAATAGGTTTATAACGTATCGATAATAGAAAATTATATAACTACTAGCTGTCCCGACAGACGTTGTTTTGCCATATAAAAAATAAAAAAAAATGTTAAGGGTGGACAACCCTTAAGGGGTATGAAAAATAAATGTTGGCCGATTCTCAGACCTACTGAATAAGCATACAAAATTTGGTAAAAATCGGTCAAGCCGTTTCGGAGGAGTATGGCAACAAAAACTGTGACACGAGAATTTTATATATTAGATTTGCTAATATTTACAATTAATGGTTGTCCACGACTTCGTGCGGATGAAACACAATGCAATAATACTTTTTAGTTTTCAATTTAAATCTTATTGAACTCTCCCTAAGGTAAAATATAATTTTTAGGGTTTCGTATCCAGTACTCAGCTCCTCACTAGGTTTTTTACACAAAAAGACGAATTCACAAAAACACAAACCCAGAATAAATATACAAATTCATTCAAATATATACCTGTCTAGGCATGGAAGCCAGTATAGTGGCAGCTCCGTCACGCA